>JBAMJV010002998.1:0-56060 GCA_037951105.1 Echinarachnius parma | reverse complement strand
CTTTGCACATGGCTCATGCAGCCATAACTCAAGTGAACGCTACCGCGGAGCGGTAGCGTTCAAGGTCGGGCTCATAGTGCCCCCGAATTTATGCGCTAATGTGCACAATAAGTGTGCTTAAAATTATAGATATGAAACGGTACTTACCACCGTGTAGATGATACATATGTTATGCAACTATGGGGTGGATCAGAATGATGATTTTTCGCTCCATTCCGCATCAAAATGAGTGATTTATGACACATTCATCGACTTCTCTCCGTGCCGTACCGCGACTTCTGAACGATCGACCAATGATTGCGCTTTAGTCTTCATCCAAGTCGCCCGCCGATTCCAAATAGACGGCAGATCTGACGCGCGCGTTTAGTGGTCGTACGGACTTACGCGTCAGATCGATATTGTCGTTTACTTGGAATCGGCGGGCGACTTGAATGAAGACTATAGCGCAATCATCGGTCGTTCAGAAGTCGCGATACGACACGGAAAGAAGTCTCGATTGAGGTGCATAAATCACTCATTTTTATGCGGAATGGAGCAAAAAACATCATTCTGATCCACCCCATAGTTGTATCACATATGTATCATCTACACGGTGGTAAGTACCGTATCATATCTATAATTTTAAGCACACTTATTGTGCACATTAGCGCATAAATTCGGGGCACTATGAGCCCGACCTTGAACGCTACCGCTCCGCTGGTAGCGTTCACTTGAGTTAATGCAGCCATAGCCGTGTCGAGCCTTGGGCTTGGGCATATGGCAAGTCTTCGTAACAGCTAGAAAAGAATAATGATATACCAAACTATACTCACATTCTCACTTTGTATCATCGTCATCGAAAATATCCGGCGCCTAGCCTGCAATTTACTCGATCGCCGCGTCGTCAAACTGTGCCTCGCATCGCTCTCGAATCTCGTCGATGTCGTCGCGACGCATCAGATCACTATACTACATACAATTTTGTGTGCGCTGCGACAAATCCTTTAAACACGCAATCCCCATAGGAAATTCCATCGCACAAAAAGGACAAGTTGTGTCGTCGAGAATATTCTGGATGACGTCATTACTAATCTTAGTAACAAGCGCTTTCACTTTTACAAATAATGATTAAACACTCCCGTCACGTTTTGGTAGACGTGACGATTCGAGTTTTACCTGGCATGGAAAACGACAAATTGTTGGGTCACTTTACCGTGACTGTTCGTAGATTTGGGTGACCTGTTTCACAAAAGGTACAGAACCGTGAACGTGACGTGAACGTGAGGTGAACGTGACTGTTCGTACCAAGCCACATGAGCTGCCATGTAATATGGAATGTTCCCCTCGGGATTTTAAATGCTATTTCGTGAAGAAAATTTACTCAATCGCATTTAAAATCCCTTGGGAGTGGAAAATTCCGTGCTTTTATCCCTCCAACACCAGTTAACAACTTTATACTATGATATGCACCAAATCGCTCCATTACCTCGGCAGTTGTGCCCCCACACCCACCCCCACCCCCCCCCAATCCGTTCACCCTCGCTACGCGACTGGAAGATGACTTGGGTAATTGTCTTGGGGTAATTGTCGGGGGGGTAGTTGTCCGGGGGTTAGTTGTCCGGGGGGTAATTGTCCGGGGGGTAGTTGTCCGGGGGTAGTTGTCCGGGGGGAGTTGTCCGGGGGGTAGTTGTCCGGGGGGTAATTGTCCGGGGGGTAATTGTCCGGGGGGGTAGTTGTCTTGGGGGGTAGTTGTCTTGGGGGGTAATTGTCTTGGGGGGTAATTGTCTCGGGGGGTAATTGTCTTGGGGGTGTAGTTGTCTTGGGGGGTAATTGTCTTGGGGGGGGGGGTGTAATTGTCCTAGGGGTGGTAATTGTCCCGGGGGGTAATTGTCCTAGGGGGGGTAGTTGTCCGGGGGGTAATCGTCCGGGGTGGTTGTCCAGGGGGTAGTAGTCCGGACACGGTTATAATATTATAATTTGTGTTTTGGTTTATTTAATTTACAGCCTGCATTAAGCATACCCCTCCCACCCTTTCCCTCCCTTGGACCAAACCTTTAATTTTTTTCTCTCTTTTATATGAAATTATAGCATTATAACAAACCCAAATTCATTTTCGGATTAACGAAACCCAATTTCATTTTAGGAAGAGCGAACCTTCGGAATAACGAACCCTCAGAATAACGGACCTTCGGAATAACGAACCTTCGGAATAACGAACCCGATTTTATTTTCGGACTAACGAACCTTCGAAATAACGAACCTGATTTAATTTGAGGAATAGCGAACCTTCGGAATAATGCAACAAATGTTCGGATTAACAATCCCTATTTCATTTTAGGATTAACAAACCCTCAGGTATACGAAATTTTCGTGTTCGGAATAAAAGAACCTTCGGAAGAAAGAACCTTCGGAATAACGAACCTTCGGAATAACGAAGCGCACCCTTATATAACAATGTGCTAACAACAGGATACAGAGTTAAACCATTTTTTTGAGAATTTCACCTCCGATACGCACCAGATAGCTACATTCTAGTGTAAACATTGCCAAAGCTCCCTGGTGTAGGAGGGGGGACACCCCCCCTCCCACACCCTCCCCCCGCTCGCGCCCCCCGCTTCGCGCCCTTAAAGTATACACTTTCGCCCTCCCTAAGAAAATACCCAGGCGCCGCCCCTGTAGTATGGTACAGTTTACTAATGAAGAATTTTATCAAGATATTGCAAAAATGATTGGCCATTGTATTATATTACAGCTAAAAAAAAATTAATATTTAAAGTTCGAAATCCTTAGACATGGGTCCAATTTTTCACAAAAAAATCCTTAGACATGGGTCCATTTTTTACAAATAATCTTTAGACATGAGTACCTATTTACAGTAAAAGGACCCTTGGATGTGGGTATGGTTCGGAGGTCTCAGCCGCACACCCCCGTCCGACTTTAATCTGAGTACCCCCCCCCCCCCCCCCCCCCCCCAGGGCGCTATCGCGCGCGTGTGCGTAAATTATTGTGGGCTTGTGCTCGTGCTAGTATGTGATGGCTATCGCCGATCATCCCCCCCCCCCCGTCCCTCTCGGTACGGATATTACGCCCCTGGTAAATAATAGATAGGCCAATTGATAGCAATTTCTTTCGGGGCTGATGACCCCCCCCCCCCCCCCCCCCCCACCCAACACATGAAAAACAAACAGACAAAACACACAACAAGAAACAAAAATGCTGCCACTGATGTTGTGACCAAAATTACAACATGAACAAGGAGAAAATACATAAAGAGGTCTTTTCAATAGTAAGTTATAATAAAAGGATACCAAATAGAAGATCCCTCTACCACAAAAAAAAGTACGCTAATTACAATGCGCGAGCACTATCAAAACGTTTCTGCACTGAATTGACTGCACAAAAGCCACTGCGCATACCTACAACACACGTAGAATGCGGCCTTTGTGCATAGAGCGACGCTAAAATAGTGCCCGCACAAAAGCCGTAACAGCGCGCGTAGCGGCGTTTGTGCGGGAAACGCCCAGCGCGTTCAACTCACTGCACAAAAGCCACTATCACTAAATCGACGATAACTCAACAAATAATGTTTGTTTTGCGAAATTAATTCGTCAGTCTGATAGAATATGCCACAATCCACGTTTTCATGTATAATTTACAGTATGTGTTAAAGAAAACTTGTAAGTTTAAACCTTTAAAACGCTATATCTCAGAACTAACTTTTGACCCGCGATGCATACTACATGTACATTAGGCGCGCATACCAGCAGTTCCTGTATTAATTATATAAACTCTCATGCTGTAACGTAGAGTAATTGTAATATTGAATTTTGGAATTCTGTGAGGAAAGTCTATAGAAAGTAGGTCATTGGTCATATCGCACACACTATCACCATCACACTATTATATACCATCTCTCAGCTCCCTCTCGATCTCTCTAGCTCTCTCGTTTGCTATAAGTTATTTTATTATCTATTCGTACACTCACTCAATTGCTCCATCGAATCTTCCATTTGTTTCACTCTGCGCGTTTTCATAATTTGTAATATTTCTTTCGATAATTATTTACAGCACAAAACAAGCAAAGTTAGAGCCGAACAAATGAGCAGTCGATCATGTGGGAGATGTATTATACAACAATTGTTACAATAATATTAATAAATACAACTTTTGTTGGAATACAGGGCATGATAATAATGTCTGAAATCGAATTTATTTGTTTTCTATCATGTCTATTGATATGAAATGAAATTAAATTTATTTATCAAATAACAATATTGTTAACAATATAATAATTATAAATCACATGATAATTACAATTGATATAATATCATTGTTGGTAAACAGTACCAGCAATATCGAAGCGTGCTATTCGAAGCCAGTCCTTTTTACAGTTATCACAACAAGCTATCAACTATTTTGGGGGTAATTTACAACGTATTTACAATATTTTGTATATATTTTCGTATATATATTCATATAGTAAGCAGTTTTAGAAACTCATGATTGCATACTTCGTACTTTGTGGAGTTCCCTCGAAAATATTCCATCCGGAATTTAAACTGGACGGTGGGATATTTACGATCTTCTTCTTGACAACCATGAAGAACAAAAGCCATAAAGTTGATGATTATTAGATATTTCAACAATTGTATAACACATCGAAATTATAGAAATTGCTGTTAACAAAATTCAATCATTGATAAACGTCGTTAACATGGCTAAGGATAAAGCCCTGCGCAGTCAGAGCCGACTCGATCCGATCCGACCCGACCCGACTGAAAGACACAGTCGGTCCGATTCAACCTTTTGAATCGGGCCCGATTGGCTTCCGACTGGCAAAATCGGAGTCGTCAGGCAATGCATACAGAGCCGATTTGACTGAAAACCAGTCGGATCGGGTCGAGTCGGCTCTGTCTGCGCCGGACTTAGTCGGGTCACAGCTGCGATAACTACCGCTGGAAAAGACAGCCCAAAGTATCCGCGCAACCTTATGTATGATACCGTCTTGACACTAATCTATAATGATTCAAACAAAATAAGGTATTAAACTATATAAGCGATGTTTAAATAAGTTAATTGTATCTCTCAAAATGGCAAATAGTTTTAAAGAAAAGTTATAGTTATATTGAAATACGAATGAACTTATATTTTAATTATAATAAAAACAAAATCTTAGTCGTGCATTTAATCGCCATAATGCAGCATATTAAAGGCATATAATATTTGTTCCCCAAGAGCAAATAATAGTTCAGTTTTAAACTGTTACCATTCGGGGTAGTAAACTTTATACACATAACTCTTTAAAATTTGTTTGAACTATGCTGACTTTTCAAAGCGTCCAAATCATCACTTAAAAAAACCCACACAGTATAATCATTCTTGCAAAATGAGCACTAAAGAGGAAGATAATTCTCTCCACCTTCAAAATATATCTAAAACGCCGCAACGGCTTATAGTTATACCATATATACATAATAATTATAACAATTCGTATTAGATCATGAACGATATTTAAATAAGAAACTTTCAATGTCAAAATATCTACAATATTCAAAGTTTACATAAACAAAAATAAAATCTATAAAAGATGTTATCTAATCTGTCGAGATACAATTGTATCAAATTTCCTCTATTATATACAGCGAAATAAGTTTTCTCTCATTTCAGACGATAAGACGGCAATTTGGATGAGCTCGGTGGTTTCATCTTTGCTGTGAAAAATAATGGTTATCTATATAGTTGTCCAATCATGCATACTCATGAACCAGATATATTTATTGGATTATAAGAGACTAACCCCCCCCCCCCCCCCCCCACAATCCCCGAAGGTTTGAAAACTATACAACTGATGACCTCATCATTCTTCAAAATGGCACGTCAGCTCATGTTAGGCCCATTTCATATTTTTTGCACACAGGAGTATATTGACATAGTTTTAGGGAAAATTATGTATTCAAAAACAAAAATTGTTTCATCTTTAACAGGAAGGTGTTGAAGTTCAGCTTGTCTGGTGAACAAATTAAGAAAGGTTTTATAAGTTTAGTAAAAAAACAAAATTCAGCCCCGACAAAAAATGTGCCTAAAGACGCCCATGGCTTGTATAAGTGGCGTAGCGTGGAATTGCCGTAGATTCGGGGGGGGGGGGGGGGGGGGGTGGAGCAGCCAATTATCAGGAGCGACACGTGCTATTATGTATTTCTTTATTGCCTTCCTTTGATTTGTATTGCTTTGTTTTCAAATTATTGTGGTACATATCATTATCGCGTTCCTCAATTGGGCAGCCAATTACCGTGTATTTGTACTCTTGTTTCATTTGTATTGTTTTGTTTTGTTTTCAAATGATTGGGGTACATATCCCTATATTACGTCTCCGATTGGGCAGCCAATTATCGTGGGCCACACGGGCTGTTATGTAATGTTGTACCCTTGTTTTATTTGTATTTTTGTTTTGTTTCCAAATTATTGGGGTACATAATTCCTATGACGTCCCCGTAGCAACGCCCACTGGCTAGCATCACAGGTATGCTAGGCCTACTCTTCTCCTCCTTTTTCTCCTTCTCCTCCTCCTCCTTCCTCTTCCGATAGTGTTTCATTCGTTTCTGCTCGTTTGCGCATGGTGCTGCGACGGTCATGCACGAACTGCTGCTGTTCATCCGTTAGCTGCTGGCGCTTGAAGAAACCGAGCTAAAAAAAACACCGATAAGAATTTCCAGTTAACGATAAATCAATTAAATATTTTCCTTTCATAGTATACATATGGTAAAGTCACTCAGAAAATACGATTTAGTGACTTAATTTAGTTCAACTGCCCTCTTTGAGATGCTGTACACAGCTGTAAAATGTTTGATGTAATGTTTTTTTTTGTTTTTTTTATTTAATGAAAAATTATGGAAAATTTCTCTGAAAATGAAATTCCAACATCATTTTGAAGGATCGATCGACGCATTATAAGTACAGAGCAAATACAAATATGCGACAGCTTTTGTACTGTAAATACCCAACGATATCGATGTACATACCTTGTAAAGTACCAGAACCATTGCAATGAGAATTATGACGCCCCCTAGCGCAGAAACGAGGTAAATCCAAAGTGGGGTGGGTTTGATCACAACGAAGGTCAGATCCGGATATTGCAAAGATATAGCGGTTGTGATCTGAACAAAGTAAGAGATAATGAATTATAAAAGGTTTATATTTCAATCGTTAATATACTTAATATCAATATTTAACTCGTAAAATTCATCTCGGGATAGGCCTACAGGTTATTATAAAATAATGATTAAAAAGAGAATTTCAGAGGATATTATTCAATTATTATTTTTGTATAGAAAAGAATGGCATTTACTTGAAACGGTTGAACGGTTGGGTGTGGAGAATACCGAATTCCTTGTCCATAAATGCTGCCTTCAACGTTGATTGATGTCGTGGATATAACGTCGATTCCTCCGTACTTTCCCTGAGATTGGTTAGAATTTATGTTTAGTAAATCAATGTAATTAATTTTGTTACCATCATTTATTTACCATAAAACTGGGTTTGAAATGGAAAGGAAAGTTTATGAAAAAACAAAATGCGAGCTAATTATGAACTCGCATGTACAATGGAATAGAAGCTATTAATGGAACACATACAAATAACAGGTTAATATTGAAACGATATAAAACGTGGTGTGTTGCGTGGTTTTTGTTTTGGAGGGGTGGATCGTTGGCTTTTATAAAAACACAAACTAGACCATTCCAATACGATCAACGAAATTCAGTTGTTAGCATCGTGAAAATGGTAATTTTACCCAATTATCCAATTAGTCCGACCATGCCATTGTTTTATCATCGAATAGAGCTTACATTAAGAGCGACATCAGCCACGACTACTGTTGCTATGGTAACGAGTGCTGTACCACCTGGCGCGATGGATGAGACTGGACATGTCATCACCCAACACTCGGGAAGAAAGTCGCAGTCAGCTCGTAATGCGGTCTTGGTGTTATTAACATCGGGGGCCGCAGTTGTTGGTGATATCTGTAAGAGATAAATGGAATACAAATATATAGTACGTAAACTAGTTCTTTATCAACAACGTCAATGCTTTGTGGAAATCTACAAACATGCTCTCCATTTTCTAAATTGTATCGTTTTGTTGCAACAAATGCAATCGCACACCACATTAATATGCAAAGTCGTAGTCGGCTGGTAACAATTGCTATTGCATTGTTGCATTAATTGACATCTTACATCGTTGTAATTGATATCTGACAGAAATATTAATGGGAACACATAAAACAACCTAAATAAAAACAATAATGGTGGTATGAAGTGGCGAAGTATCCCGTTCTTTATTAGAAGGTTTCACGAAGACGCTTTACGGGCAATATAATACAATCATATCGACATGCTTGCAATAAGTTGCAATCCAATCGCAAGATTGTCTTGGGTCGCGTTCTGCGAAGAGCTTTGGGCAGACAGTAACATCGAAAAAGAAGAAAAGTGAAAGTAAATGCAGAAAGTTATGAACAACAAACTTGATATCTCCTAAGAAATGTACAAATATAAAATTAAAAAAAGTAATCGTTGCAGTAGATTACTCTATGAAATATTTGTCATAGGAAAGGAACGAAAGATTATCTGTCTGGGTTTTGGATTATGCAAAGTGCGGTTTTTGTTAAATCGTGAAATCCAGAAACATAGCGTGGGCGGACTGATTAGGGGGGGGGGGGGGGGGGGAGCACCCGAATGATTGGGGCACAACAGGCTGATGTATATCTTTTTATTTTTACACAGGTTTCCCCCTTTATGTTTCCATATTGTTTTTTTTGCAAATTATTGAGGGGCAGGTGCCCCCAGCCGTAGCTACGCCACTGATGTAGTCATTTAAACTTACGTTCTCCGGTCTAACGCGGCTCGAGATAGAGCATCTCGCCCCCGTGTCCATGGCAACCCGAGTGACGTTCATGAGAATCTGTCCATTCTCGATCCTCATTGGCCAGAGGATCTCGATAGTCGTGGCGCCAATAAAACTGGGACCTTTGTTCAGCAACTGTAGTGTTTCGTTGGGAGATATGAAAGCTATTAGTTGCAAAATGATCTCAAGTTTTACTCAAAGAAATCGAGCACAAGCAAATCAGAAGAGAGAACTTTACTAAGCGACTAATGGTTTGTTGGTTGATGTGGCAAAATTATATTTATACTTTTAATTATCTGCAAAATTAATAATCTCAAGTTTCACCGACAGAAAACGTCTTTTGAGAGGAGCAATGAAACAAATCTTTATTCAGGTACTTGCTTTGTTTAAACCATCGCTCCATGAAACTCACGTGAACCACTGATTGACCTATGAGGATATCTTTTATAGTGGTCTTTTCCTATATGTAATCATGATAAATGAGAAGGGTTATATTTCGCCCATATCTTATAAACATAATCAAGTAAAACAAAAGTGAACAGGGGCATCGCAATGCATTACATAGTTAGTGTTAAACATTAAGTATAAGTAACCTATTGTCAACCGATTGTTAAAACGACCTCAAAAGTTGTAAATTAACGTTTATATGAATTGTATTATATAACTGAACATTCAGATACTTACCGTAACGATGTGTGTTATCTGCGGACCGATACTAGCTTCAGTTGACAGGTTTCTATCGGCGGGATAATCGACTTCCTTTAGAATAACGCGGTCCGGGAGAGCAGTCCTTATTTTAGGAATATATAACATACAAAAAGGGAATACAAATGTGCCTCATTTCCTAAAGTAGCGTTTAAAATGTTATCTTGCGACATATTATGAAGGTGATGTATACTTAGTTACATTTATCATTATAATCAGAGATATTTGATTAAATGTCCATGATTAAAATTGCTAGCCTCGACTAGCAATTTGTGCTAGCTTTTTTTATCAAATGTATTAGTAATTATTTTTTATATGCATATTCGATGTTAGAGTATGATTTGTTTTTGTAAATACGTGTGTCATTCTTTGATAAGTATATTATTATTAATTTAAGATCTTACAATGTTTTGAGAAGTTCGAATTCATTTTCGAAAATCAAGTTGGACAATCAACAAGAGATCTACATGTACAAATATGAAAAAGCATTATAAGAAGATATACAGTAAATATTAGTGTAGCAATCTTTTTGACGATTTTTAGTACATAATTATAAGAATATTCTTTATCGATTGCGCTTTATGAACATAATGAATGAAAAGAGAAACGTTATTTTAATTACCCTGTCAGCGTAAGGTTTGCAGTCGCATAGACTGGGATATCAACGGAAGCTCTGTTGTCCGACATATCACCAGACAACTCTGAATCAACACTGCATAATAATGAACAAAATTAACTTGATGATAACCATGGCATTACAATAATGACAATGGTAAAGTACTAATACATTTGTTTAACTAACACATAGTACTGTACGTCTTCTATACAAATCTTCTACTTCCAAAACTAAACATGATGGTAATTTATTTATTTATTTATATATGGTTTAAAACCAACTGCCATGACAGCCCGCAGGCCGAATTGAGGTAGTTTTACAATAACATAATTACATATAAATATTGCATATACTATACAAGGTGACATAATATGTGTGATAATAAGGCAAAGTAATTTTACATACGAGAACATAATTACATATATTTTGCATATACTTATATCATGATAACATAATCTTTCCTAAAATATAGAGTCAATGCAAGTACAATGTACGGTATCAAGTATCAATATCTTCCCGTTGCAACACTAGAGCTAATTTGAAAGGCTCGAATATTTGTTTCCCCTCATAATGCACGTATTTGTTATATCATTCCTTGAACTCGCGTGAAAGCGAATAATGTTGCATGTTATCATAATGTTGCCTCTTATTTAGGAATACGTTTTTATTGTGTTAATTCATATACATATATATTAATACCGCGTTGTGAATCGCTTGTATGAATGCAAGTCGTATGCATAAAATATTGCGCCGCTCGCATATAATGAGCTACGACATGGCCCAGTTCCCCTTCTCAGCTGTGTGCTCAGAATTAATTTTCCGACTATGAATTTGCCACAAATTGTAAGCTGAAACTATAAAGATTGTAATATGGTATTCAACTCGTAAAAATTGATGTTTTAAAATGTGTAAAAATAGGAATAAAAACTTGTACAAAAAATAAGTTTGAAAAGTAAATTCTTTCGTTAAAAAACACTTTTCATTCTCCGTGTATCCAAAATATTAATTACCTACTACTGTTTATAGATATTGCTCTAGCAGAATATCATACTTTCTGTAAATGTTGTTTTTTCATCCGGTCAGGAACTAGCAAAATAATTGACATGGTCGATTTGCGATCATTTCGAAATCGAAATAAACCGGGGGATACCACGCTATCTCTTGCTCTGCGTCGATTCTTCAATATACTGCAATGACAATGCATTGACTTGCGAATTCACACGGTGCAATGATCCATATAACAAAGGCTTACACTACCCTAGTTGCTAAGCTACAACACAACTATTGTACCTGGTCACTTTCTATAGCTTGCGCACGCACCTGATTTTCCTCTTGGGTGCGTAACCCCCGGAATAAACGGCTTGATAGCCCCACATACGTATTATTATGTATGTTGTTCACTGGGATTGTAAAAGTAAAAATGCATTACAAACGCTTATAACGCATGTGAGCGAGCAATTCATAATATATTATACTTAATTGCTGAAGTTCTAGGTATAGTACTACAAACTGCTGAGCATAGCCTTTGTTAATACAGTTACAGACATTATTTGTATTTTGACTTTATATAACAACATACAGAATAATACGTATATATATGGGGCAATATAAAGCCATTTATTCCGGGGGTCACGCACCAAAAGGAAAATCAGGTGCGTGCGCAAGCTATAGAAAGTGACCAGGTACAATAGTTGTGTTGTAGCTTAGCAACTAGGGTAGTGTAAGCCTTTGTTCTATGGATCATTGCACCGTGTGAATTCGCAAGTCAATGCATTGTCATTGCAGTATATTGCAGTATATTGAAGTATGGGCGCAGAGCAAGAGATAGCGTGGTATTCCCCGGTTGATTTCGATTTCGAAATGATCGCAAATCAACCATGTCAATTATTTTGCTAGTTCCTGACCGGATGAAAAAACAACATTTACAGAAAGTATGATATTCTGCTAGAACAATATCTACGAAAGGTGGTAAGTAATTAATATTTTGGATACACGGAGAATGAAAAGTGTTTTTTAACGAAAGAAATGACTCTTTAAACTTATTGTTTTTACAAGTTTTTATTCGTATTTTTACACATTTTAAAGCACCAATTTCTACTAGTTGAATACCATATTACAATTCTTATAGTTTAAGCTTAACATTTATGGCGAATTCATGGTCGGAAAATTAATCCTGAGCACACAGGGAGAAGGAGAACTAAGCGATCACAACGCGGTGCGTTCATTACTGGGCCCAATCATGCACTGACCTGCGACCTAGTTCTGAATAGAAATTGCGCACAGCCTCATTATAGCACGGGTAGCGGTCCTACTGTATAATTATACTATAAAGGATGCATGGTAATGCTGTCCCCAAAACTAGTGGCGATTATATTCAGCACTGTGGCATTATTCTTATCATATGTGTGGGATACATTTTATATATATATTTTACTACCAAAAGGCCGTTGGATTTAACAAACCCACTGTGAGTTAATTCTGAAAATAACAAAACATTTACCATTATTGACATCATTCCTACGAGATTTTGCTATATAGAGTTAATACAATGTACACTCATCACCAAGATCGTTTTACCATAGATTCAAGGGGAATATTTTTATATAAAATCGATGCTAAAATCGATTTTAGAGTCAGCGAAACACGCCAGGGCTGGTATTCAATTCAATATTTAGATTAAGTAAGAAATTTACTCAGCATTTTCTAGGCTGAGAACTCGACTTTTTGACTTTTACTTCAGAAAAACAAAAATCTGAATGTACAATTTGAAGACATTATTGCAACCTCAACATTTTTGTAAGATTTTCAGTCGATTACTTATTTAAGCTAAAGTTGGACTTAAGTATGCAATTGAATACCGGCCCTGGGGGTGTTTCACAAATATCCTAAGTTGAACTTAACTTAAGTTGGACATAGAAATTATGGAGAGCCGTTAGTTTCTTTGAAACAATTTTGTAAAATTTATTTTAAAAGGCGTAAAATGATGATACAAATCATTGATATTTTCGATTATCAAGGGGATTTCATGTTCTTCATGAAAAGTCTAAAATACTTGCATTTTTGCTTTGGGATATATTTTATGTCAAGGCTACAAATGGCTTTTCATAATTTGTAAGTCCAACTTAGAGTTAAGTTCAACTTAGCCTCTAACCTGATTGCAGTCATGTCAATCACGAGATCATTCTCAAATATGCTGTACTGCTCGGACTGGTAGTGTATACCAAGAGTAACCTACACAATGACAAATGATGACACATTAGTATCGTAATACATATATCATGTGTATAATTATCTTAAATCAGCGCGTATTTTATGAGAAATGTGATTACCAGCTAGCAAACTAATCTCGCTTATTAGTAAACAAAAATATTTAAAAAGACCAACATTTGGGACGAAATAGTGCCGAATAAATATATACTATACTTCTGCTTACAAACAGCCAGAGTTATGGCTAAAATTTACTTATTTATCTGGTTTTCTAAATGATGTTTCCATTATATTATAATATGATAAGATACAAAATCTCACCGTGCTTTCTTAATGTATACAGGTACTATTATGATCTAAACATATTTATTTAATTTACAGAAAATAATGTAAATTCTTAATGAGTCCAACGAAAAATAAATTGCTTACTGATTCCGAGGCAGGGATTGGATTACCGATGTCACAGCTGCGCATGCGCGAAGTCTCGGAATACGAACAGGTTGCAAACGAACCCTGAAATGAGATGACGACATTGGTGTAACAAACACATTCATAATAACAACAAAAACAACAACAATAGTAATGATAATAATAAACTTTATCATTATTAAAACACTGATCATACTAATGATAACAATCGAGATAATAATCACAAGAATAACAAAACACTATACAAACTAATCGTATTGCTATTAAAAGTACCAAGAATGAAAATAATAACAAAATGAATGTAAGATACATAATTATTAAAGCAAGACGATGTCACACCTCACTCAGTGGACATATCAGATTACAGAAATACACATTGTATAAATCAACCCTTTGTCAGTTGGTGCACATGTTAAGAAAGTTAGTGAATCTCTTTAAATGGATCTAGTAACTTTGTAGACATGTGCAAAAAGTGATGAAGGGTTGGTACAAAGTATATTTTTGTTATCTGATAGTCCACTTAGTATTTTGTGAAAATGTCAAGTTAAATGGACTTCATATGGCCGAAAAATGAGCGAAAATGCAAAGTGATATTCCTAACTCATTGCACCAACTTTGTGCACGGTTTCGACGATCCCGAGGATAGTTTAACATCTGAACACTTTAATCGTAAATATCTTTTTAACGAAAGGGATATTCGAAAAACAGAAACCTGTGCCATGCTTTGATTGTTAATCCAAATATAACAAGGTATGAGGGAACCGCTAGAATTCCAATTGGATTTTGAGGATTTGGACAATGTTACGAGTTCCCTCTAAAAGTTAAAGACTAACCGACGCCATCCTGTCCATGCTGACAAAGTTAATCCCCTCAGGTTCCCGGATGCTGAAGACCGAGAGGAAGGCATCTTCTCCGGTGTTTGCCACCAGGATGTCCAGGGAAATCGATCGCTGGACGCCGAGAGTTAGATACGGGACGTCTCTGGAAATAGTCAAGTGTAAATTAGACGGTTAAGACAAGTTTATAATGCAATACAGTCATAGATCATGACGTCGTATACACGCAGCGACAATGTAACATCACATACAATAACAAAGCACAAAGTTTACAAACTTGAATAAGTGTATCGGCAATACTTATTTATCATTACACGAACTTACTATTAAAGCTACCGTAACGAATTTATTGTAATTGATGCTTTTTTTTACTTGTTGGGAGAAGCCTTTGACGTTTGATAGGTCAATGGTTCTCCCTCCGCACATTAAATATTGTTTTGTTTGTATCTATATTGCGCTATTTTCATAAAATTGTGTAATTGTGTAATTGTGGAAATAAACGAACTGAAAATGAAATAACTCACGTGGTTGCTGAAACGGATAGATCGGGGAAGCACGTGGCATTTGCACATTCTCTCAGGAAACCAACCTAACAAAATAACAGTAAAACTATCAGGAACACATCACTTGAAATGTAATCAGACTAAGAAAATAAAAGCATAAGAGACAGAAACGTAAATCCAAACGTTATATCAAAAACAATAAAATATGTTTCCGATAAAGTTGTGAGTTATTGTCATTAGTACATTCCATATGATGACTTTGAAAACATAATCATCGACAGTTCGACACACATAATAATAAAGATTATAATTATCAAGAATTTCTTACCGAATTACTGATTTGTGTCGCAGTCGATTCCGATAAAATTGGCGGGAGAGCATCATTCGTCGTATCCCCTAGCAACCGGTAACTTAGCAACATAGTGACGGCCGTCTGCTTGTCGAGGATGCTTGGCTGTAGTAGGAATTGTTAAAACGCTTGTGTCTGAGATTAATGTAAGAAATATTAAGCCATACAAATGAACCTTGTTAAGGAAATGGAAAACAAACCGCGATTCTATAGCGACTTTCTGATTAGTGTGGTACGATTTTAGCCCTGGCGTTTTAACCATAAGCATACAATTTTCACCATCACTACTTACAAATAATAACGAAATACATCGAAAGTTATTAAGTTCCTTGACCCTTTCATCTAGAAAAAGGGCAATATTCGCCTTTTATCTAAATTAGAATAGCAAACGAAATATTAATTGATATTTTAGAGCGCATCATTCCAGTTAATTCATGTCTAGTAAATTGTACATCTAGATGCCTCGGGGTGTGGAAGGGAGTAAATATCCTCGATTTAGTTGTAAGCCATAGAGTAACAATAACTATAATAATTATAATATAAAGACCGAGTCCAAGGACTTCGGTTCATATAGTTGTACAACCTTTCCAAATCAAACAAAAACATAAAACAATTGTCTCCTCACCACAATGAAGGCTCTATGACTTGCACAGTTACGAACGTTCAGAGTTGCCTGCAACTGGAAAGACCCGGATGTACCACCGCCATCTTTAATCATGGCGCGTCGGCTTTGCACCTGACGAGTAGAGTCTAAGGTGATCTGGTATGGGATTCCTGGTGAGGAATGTATCATAATTTTCATGATTGCTAGATTGGTTTTTATTTGTTTGTATTCACACTCTTCCCATTACTTCAGTTTTAATGCGTGATGTATATTTCTCCTTTTACCGTGTATCATTGATTATACCGCTACGATTCCCCTCCTCCCTACGTTTGCGCTTCGTTTCGTGTATTCATTTCAAATGCAATAAACAATATACGAGGTTAATGATAATAAATGCAGAAATATCATCGCAATTAAACTTAATAAAAGTTGCCATTTAAATATATCGTTCCTATTGCATTACATCGTTATCCCCGCACTGTTAATACGCTGTGTAAACAAATTCAACAACTTGTTGAACATTTTCAACAACCGCTGTTTAACATATGAACCATCCAACTGTTGTTGAAAACATTCAACAACCCCAGTTGTTTAAAGTTTACACAACTGTTGTTTTAATTTGTTCTACAACAGTACTGTTGTTTAGAATCGATTTCAATTGTTGAAATAGCAAATACAAAACAAGATGTAAAAGCGGCAAGGGTAGGAATCGAACCGGGGGTCTTTGGGTTATAAGACTAACACGCTACCACTGCGCTAAACTCGGTTCGCTTGGTTTGCGATGGGACAAAAGGGGTTTTGTCGCGATGATTTCGCGGTCGAAACTATCACGTGATTTAACACGTTTCATCAACGCTTGAACAATGGCCGCTTCACACAACACTTATTTGTACAACTTATCATGCTACACCTAAAGTTGTATGAAAAGATTCCTTACCGATTGTATTTGGCAGAGCCGTTCCCGAGTACGTGAAGCACACCTCCACATCAAACCTGTATAAATATCGAAAGAAGATTGTAAAGTTCCTGTGTTGCCGAGTTGGAGAGGCACTTTCAAAAACATCACAGAATTAATTTCAATTTCAATTTCTATTTCAAAATTTGGAATTCAATTTCAATTTCAATTTCAATGGCGCTCCCCATGAGATGTTGTCGAAAGAACCCTCTTCAATTTACGATACAATCCCTTTAAGAACGCATGGGAAAGTTAACAGCCAATAGTGTTATATTCTCAAAAATTAAAAAAAAGTGTCATGAATTTGTAGAAGGAAATGTCTCCAGAGAAAAATAAACATATTTTCTACTTTAAATTTAATTTCAGCTCAAGTAAAGATTAGAAAATGTTATTGATAGTGTATTTTAGGATTCTCTTAATATGCCAAACAAAACAACAACAAAATGTAAAATTATGAAAAACGTATCATTGTTAATGCAATTGAAACTAAAACAATGAAGTAATTACTTATGTGATGAATATAAGAATCGTGGTATATCTTCATGCTAACAATTACTAGCACTCGTGTATGTGTTTACGAAAGCATTATTTCTGCGGGAGCTATTGGGATGGCTATATATGTGTTCAATGAATTGAATTGTTTACTGTCTAAAACAAGGTACGACAAATCTAGTATTTTAAATCAGTGGTCTCACCCTGTAACTGAAGTGCCCCCGGAAGTGATGTCATTCTTGACGTCCAGATCGATTGCTGATTGGCTGCTGAAGATCTCCGCCATTGCAGAAACCACTGCCCTCGATCTATGGGTCAATTATTGTAACACAAGATATTCTTGTTTGTTTTTTTTTCTTTTCAAAATGCCAGGTGTAGTGTTGTTCTCTTTGATTCATCAGTAGTTTGTACAGTTTAAATCTTTTGCAAAAATTCGGCCAAATTCCAACAAATCAAGACAGCGAATATTGAAATTGATATCTAACACTAACTTATTTCTTACTATTACATAATTTTGCCAGTCTACGTAACCTTATTTTGTATTATTATTATTATATCTGTAAATTAAAAAAATACAAGATTGATCTTGAAACTTACTTACCGAAAAATAATGGCGTTTTGTGACTGGTGTGCACCAACGGCCAAATCTGCATAAAATAAAATAGGTGCATTGTTCAAACTTCTGATTGATGTAGAAGGGCAATTCCACGGTAACGGAAGGACATTCAGACACAATTTTCCAGGATCCTGCTTTTGATTTTTTATTCTAAATGGCATGTCTTTGATCCTTGTTGGGACACCTTTGATTTCCACTATTTCTAAAATTTTGACCGCATTATGTAAATTAGATATGGACACTAATGAGGCCGGTAACGGAAGGACGCCAAAATGGACATGGATTTTCAAGTTTTTTAGTTATGACCCAATCTCTGTGAAGTTACGAGGTTTATCATGTTAAGTTGGCTACTAGTCAATTTCCTTATGTTCACAGAGTATAACACCACCTTTTAAGAAAAATATCTACATTGGTATATAAATTATGAGAAATTAATTACTCCATTGTTCGGTAACGGAAGGACGATAACGGAAGGACCTCTGAAAAGTCTATAGGAATTGTACAATAAAATTAATTTTGAAATTTAAAGACCATTTATGAGAAGGAAACATCTCTTTTGTGGTCTAAAATGAGTTTGTATCATAGATAGCATATGGACATCACAAGCATTTACATTTCTATTTTTTTCTTACTATATTTCATGCTCCAATGGCTCTTATTCATGGTCAATCCATGGTAACGGAAGGACACTCCGACACAAATTGTCAACTTTAAGAAAGACATTTTTAAATACTTGTGTTGTTAGAACAGTCTATTTTGATAACAATACTTCCAAAACATACAGTTTTAAGGTCCCATAAGTAATAAGGTCTCATAAAACGGGACCAAAACCACTGGTTGAGTGGTGTAAGTGTGTGTGTGTGTGGGGGGGGGGGGGGGGGGGGGGGGGGGGGTGGGGGGGGTGGGGGGGGATGGTGGGGGGGGGGGGGGGTCCGTCGCTGATTTAGACCCCTCTAGGACAATTACCCCCAAGACAATTACCCCCCCCCCCAAGACAACTACCCCCAAGACAATTACCCCCAAGACAACTACCCCTCCCCCCCCCCCCCCGGATAATTACCCCCCGGACGATTACCCCCCAGATATTTACCCCCCGGACAACTACCCCCCGGACAACTACCCCCCGGACAACTACCCCCGGAATATTACCCCCCCAAGACAACTACCCCCGGATAATTACCCCCCGGACAACTACCCCCGGAATATTACCCCCCCCCCCCCCAAGGGCCCCCCCCCTCCCCCCAAAGACAATTGCCCCCCCCCCCCCCCCCCCCCAAGACAACCACCCCAAGACAAAATATGTGACCGCTCAGGCCGGTAGCCTGGATTTTTCAAGGGGGTGGGTTTGGGCTTTGGGGTAAAAACGGGACCAAGACCACTGGTTGAGTCGTGTAAGTGTGTGTGTGTGGGGGGGGGGGGGGGGTGGGTCCGTCGCTGATTTAGACCACTGTTTTAGTTTTGTAAGCAGGGAGTTGGGGTCGTCAAATGTCAAATGGACCGTTCGCTGCCCGAGACCGAGAACGATAAAAAGTGGACCCTTCTGAATTGGGGGGGGGGGGGGGGGATGTGTACGCACCCAACGCACCCAACGCACCCCCATGCTACGGGACTGCCAATACACGAATATATTACAGACATCGTACGATATCCCTATCCGAAATGTAGGTAAAAAGATTGTGCGGCATCCGGTGCATTTATAGCCAACTGATAGGCGTCTGAGCTTTCTGGCAAGTACTAATCGCGTTATGGAGACGGAAAACCGGTGATCTCGAACCCGATGCGCGGAGCGCATCCGCCTATCATCAGTCATTTACTCATCATTATTCATATATGTATGACGTTACCATGAGGTACAGAGTCGCTTGTACCGACCTCAATTTATGGCCTAAACTGAGGTCTTTAACCCACTCCCTTCATGATTCTGAAATCGCCATAAACTTTGCACTCAGACCAACCAGTTCCCGTAGTCAGAGATAAATTGTGTGAGAGAGAGGAAGAGAGACGTCGAATAGCGCATGGCGCACTGTTCTGTGTGAGATTGTGTGTGACTGTGTGTGACTGCCCTGGCCACTGCATGCACTGCATACACTGCAGAGTTCATAATGACGTTACAGCCTCATCGCTCATTGGCCTATTTTGGTCCATGTCACATAAATATTCATGAAATAGCTTTGCAGGGGGTTCGTAGAAACCCTACGAAGAATCAATGTAAATCAAGGCAAATAAAGAAAATAAAAACTTTTCACGTTCATGACTGACGATAGGCTTCGCGCTGCACGCTCAAACTAGGCATATCGCGGTTAGTACACTGCCGGTAGAACCTGCCAGACAGCACGATGCCTATCAGGATAGGCTAGTGCATTTATGACCTAGGCATATCACATGTTCTATATGTTTTGGCGAAATTGAATGCACACAATGCACCCGGGGGACGGGAGGAGGGACATGCCTCCCCCCCCCCCCCCCCCCCCCCCCCCCATACATTTGAAAGTGGAGGTGATTGTCCCTCCCACTTTTTAATATGCATACATTATAAATGTTTGATTCCATAGCTTGAACTACGTATCATATAATATTACTGTCTAGGATATGCACCAAATCGCTCCACTACCTCGCAGTTGTGCCCCCCCCCCCCCCCCCCCCCCCATCCGTTGACCCTCGCTACGCCACTGGTCTTAAGGAAGATGTCTTGGGCTTATTATCTTGGGGGTAATTGTCTTGGAGTTTAATTGTCCAGGGGGTAATTATCTTTTCGGGGGGGGTAGTGTCTTGGGGGTAGTTGTCTTGGGGGATAGTAGCCTATCCGATAGGCATCGTGCTATCTGGCAGGTTCTACAACGGCACTGTACTAACCGCGAAAGGCTTGAACGTTGAGAGTTTGAGCGGGGCAGCCCAGTTTAATAGTATCTAGCTCTCTCACAGCTAGCTAGCTCGCGATCGCATATAGAATCTCCAAGCCATATAGAGCCTTGACTAAAGGCTAGGGGGATAGTTGTCTTGGGGGGGGGGGGGGGTAATATTCTGGGGAGTAGTTGTCCGGGGGTAGTCGTCTGGGGGGAAATTATCGGGGGGGGGGGGGTAATTATCTGGGGGGTAGTTGTCTTGGGGGTAATATTCCGGGGGGTAGTTGTCCGGGGGGTAATTGTCTGGGGGGTAATCGTCCGGGGGGTAATTATCCGGGGGTAGTTGTCTTGGGGGGTAGTTGTCTTGGGGGGTAATTGTCTTGGGGGTAATTGTCTTGGGGGTAATTGTCTTGGGGGTAATTGTCTTGGGGGTAATTGTCTTGGGGGTAGTTGTCTTGGGGGGTAATTGTCTTGGGGGTAATTGTCCCAGGGGGGTAATTGTCCGGGTGGTAGTTGTCCGGGGGGTAATTGTCCTAGGGGGGTAGTTGTCCGGGGGATAATCGTCCGGGGGGTGGTTGTCCAGGGTGTAGTAGTACGGACACGTATTAATGTACTGATAACGTTAACTCAACTTTTATGTAAGGTGGATTTAGCCCCTTTTGGAACTAAGCTCTTCATTTGTAGTTGACTCAAATCTTTTGGATTTACCTTTGGGATATTCTGTTTGTGTCTGATTCACAGGGAGTTACCTGTGTCTGTTTTTTTTGTATAAATACAATCTTTGAAAAAGCGAACAAACAAAATAACACATACTTGGCTGGAAAAGGTATACAACAGAATACATGTATAGATATGCATTATACATGTATAACCACATATTATTCTGATTTTGTTTGAAATTGAAGTTTAAAGTTTTTGAAGATGAACTAAAAAATAACAAAACACAATTATCCTTACCTGGATATGAATTTCCGTCGATATCCAGCCCAGCACTCATTGAGAAGCCAAAATATAAAAATGCCCGATTCATGGACGAAGGGCTCAAGATCTGTCAAAGAAAGGCAATTATCATCTTCACTTTCATGGCTATCTTATAAAACGTTCGATTTAGCCATTAACTTCTTTCCTTATACTGTATTGTAGTCATTATCCACGTGATAACTAACACGACTAATGGAATATACTCCCCTTATGATGTATAAGCCGTTTTAAGGTGTCAAGATTATCCGTGTTAACGAATAACGATCAACACCACCATCACCACAACGACCAATATCACCACCACCGTTCTGACCACCCCAATTATTATTATCCGTTCGCGATCACCATCACCACCACTATCACCACTATAATGTATGCACCTCTAGCACCACCACCATCACCACAACCAACAACATAACTATCACCCACGACCAGGACGACGACCACAACCACTATGTTCATCATCATCATTATCATCATCATCAACACCACACCGCCTCCACCACCACTACCACCATTACCATCATAATCAGCATCATCATTATCATTATCATCATCATCATCATCATCACATCCTCATCATCATCATCATCATCATCATCATCATCATCGTCGCCACCACCTCATCCACCAACATTACTACGACCACCACCATGATTATCATCATCATATTATTATTATTATTATCATTAACATTATCTCCCTTGGATGATCTTTAGGACTCTTGTTTATAGACAGGTTTGACAAAGTATGAAATACAGTACACTAATTGGCTCACTAATGCTGAAGGTATGGTTAAGGTGCTTTAATTTATTCACATGAATACTAATCAAGATAATATGAAGTACCTCCTGTAAAAAGGGGTGATTTCATAAAACAAGAGGACTGAGCAGAAACGCAATTGAACAATCAAACGAATCGATGAAGAAACAAACTAATTTACTTTACTTCATGTGTATCAATATAGTGCTATTTGTATACCTCGTGATTGTTTACTTAGTTATTTTGATGTTTGCAATTGCCGCTTCAATTTATTGCAATGCAACTGCAATTCAGCTTGTAGCAGAGCTTCTAAAGTGATATTATGTTCGTTGAACAATTGTCATTATTACATTTACAAATAAAAATTGCCACCAAATTTGACGTAATTCGTGAGAAGCCTATCTTAATATAGCCTGTAAATCAATCGAAGTGTATGCAGGTGTTATCTATAAAACATGTATAGCAGCCAGATTAATGATTTGTCCAACCATGTTAACAACGGAAAATAAATTGTGTTTGAAATATACTTGAAAATGCTTGAATTTGACAGCTTCCATTGGTTAAATATATTTTGAAAACTTGCAAAAACAATCGAACATTGGATAAATATAATAACATATATATACACACAAATTAAAGGGCAATGAAACTATGGCTTTCGGTTATTATTATCGCTTAAAGGGTGAACAGACATTTGATTTAATACATAACTTGGCAATTTTGGCCTCCTGGATCCCATGAAATCCTTACGTGAACATACCCATATTTTACTAATTCTTACGGCGGCAAAGATGATGGGAGCGGCCATGTTCTTGTAATTACCCGACATTCTTTGCAAACTCTGACGTATGTGCTTAGGGCCGAACATAAAGCTGTTCACTGATTTCAAAGCATATACAAGTATTCAGACAATGGTTTGAATTGGTGCTATTCAAACCTAATAATGGCGGCCTCCAGTGTTCGCGTGAATAGTGGTATACCTGATAGAGTTTTCACATATTTCTTCCAAAGCAGAAATCTGAGTCGGAGTAATGTAACATATAATAAACAGGCATATTACGATGTATAAAGTAAGATAAACTCTATTCTTGAGTTGCATTGCCCTTTAAATGAGCAAAATATCAATGAATCGATCCAGAAACCTCCGGATTGCTAGACCGAAGTCCAATCATCGAGCCGTAAAGACCCTTGTACTGGGGTATTTCCCATGAAACCCCTTCCAATGCTCGTAATAGTTCCAAGCTATACAAACCTGACACTAGCTCAATGATAACACGAAGTTTGTTATGAATTGAATTCAAAAATACATGATACTGACCATTAATAATATAATAGGAACGTAACAATATTACAATTATATGCACATTTTACCAACTAAGGTGAAGAAAATATATGTACACGACTATTCAATCGTACGCAGATGTTATCATAGATGAAAGTTACATAGATGATTATCATCAGTTCATTCAGTGAATTAGTGCATTAAATGTATACAGGTGAAATGTGAATTTTTTTATAAACACAACATAATACTAACGCTTCTCCTCGGCGAATTTGTTACGCGGTCATGTTAATAAATAATAAACGTTACGTTGGTCTATACAGAGTGGCCCCCAAAAAACGGAACGGGGCACTTCCCAAAATATAGTACCAAATTGATTATGTCCATCAGGATAGGGTATCTTTTCCAATGAAAAACGTTACCAAAAACAGTAATTTTGGTCGTGTAGTTTTTGTTTTAGGGCGCTGTGAGTGACACAATGTCAGGTGCCCATTTTTGTCAATTTTTACCAAGTCAGTGCCAGTTAAATCGCACTTCCTGCCCCTCATAGCATCGAACAACTATGCCCATTCTCTCGGTATACAGCTGAATGCACACTAACAATGGCGCGCGTATTGCTCGTTGTTCGATGCTATGACGGGCAGCAAGTGCGATTTATCAGGCACTGACTTGGTAAAAAATGACAAAAAAGTTCTTGGTATCGTTTTTCATTGGAAAATACACCCTATCCGATAGACATAATCATTTTGTTACTATATTTTGGGAAGTGCCCCGTTCTGTTTTTTTTTTTTTTTTTGGGGTGGGGGCCACCCTGTATAGCACATATGATACAATAGTGTCATCTCTATTGCGCTTTACACTATTACCCCCCGGTCATACGATATAATGCTGTACAAAATTCCAGCCATTTAGACTTTTAAAGGGCATAAATGGTTTAATAGAGGTATTAATTGTGATTGTAAAGCAGTTTAATTTGACATTTCGCAGCAGTCAATAAGCTACAGCATTGAAATGTTTGAAATATGGTAGTTATCTTTTTATTTCGTGCCCGGTCAACCATGAAGAAATAATTGCCTCTGTTACGTATTCTTGTCCATATACTACCATAGAAATATTGTGACATTCGAAATCTAAAAAAAAATTGGTTAAGTAATAATGAGGAGTTGTTTAAGAGGAGACTACCTTTTTGTGTTAGCTAGGATTCCTTTAAAATGCTGCTTAGCGTTACAGGTATTATAATCAGGTTATTTTCAAGCTCATCAATATAAATCGAGTTAGATTCGGTGTAATTCATCAACTCTGGTATACGTAGGCTACGAGTAATAATTAGAGAAGATTCCAAACGAGCCCCAAAAGGTCTTGTCTGAAGACCGGACTGTCACTGGGCTCTGAAATAGTACATCTTGAATTCCAATATTATACATAGTCAATTATTCGTTGGTGCCATTTAATCATGATTTAAATTGGAACTACCAACAGCAACAGGAACAGCGTTATTAACCCCATTCCCATCGGCCTTTTAGATCCCGATGTTGGGAGTGACACATTAATTGAGGATGTGCTACGTTCCGATTTGTCTCTCACGCAATCTGAACATGAATTGTTGTGTTGCCAAGACGGGCACGAGACGCTCCCGTTAAAGATGAAGTCTGTCAGATAGTGGTCTTTCAGATGCTGAGGGGTGTAGCAGGTGACGTTCCGCAAGTAGGACCGACGGAACCACAACCCGAGGTTTCGCACATGACAGTCGCAATGCCAGGGGTTGTTCGCGACTCTCAAGTCATTGGACCACGTCGGCAAGCTTCCAGGGGAGAGAGACGTGAGCAGATTCGCTTCTAAATTGATGGTCGCCGCCCCGATGCCGTCGAAGGCCGATTTGCTAATGAAACTTATTCGGTTATAGGAGAGATCTAGCCGACTAAGACGAGGGCATGATGTGAAGCAAAGTGGAGGGAGTGTTCTTACAAGGTTGTTGGATAGCTCCCAGAAACGTAAATCCCCACAGTGCATCGCTGATATATTCTCCAGAACGGCGATCAGGTTTTTACCCATGAAGAGTTTTGTTTGGGTTCTATCCCCGAACATGGGAAGGTGAGTCAGCTTATTTTCCCGCAAACTAAAAACATTTTTTTCTCGGAAAATAATGCGTTTTCCAAAACGTATAGGCTCTTTATCTTCTACACTCCTCATTCTATCCATTAACATAACTGGTATGCTCATGTTAGCAATATGATCATCGACTCCTATGAATGTTCCTGAAATTGCTAACAAGAACAAATTGAGCTCCGGGAGAATCCACTCCATCGAAGTTAATGGATTATCTGAAAGAAGAACTGTGTCCAAGTAGAAACAATTTTCAAACATGGTGTGGGAAATATACCGAATATTATTTCTTGATGCGTCTAGTTCATCTAACTTGCAGTCTCCTAGTAAATGTACATAGAGGAGAGCGGTCAGTTGGTTATCGGAAATGTTGACGCGAGTACAGTTGCAGAAGAAGTCTTCAGGAAGCCTACGCACCATGTTGAGACTTAAATCCAGATGAAAAATGTGTGCTGGGAAACAAGTTCGCGTCGCTTCTTTGATGGCATTTCCCGAGACTAAAAGCTCAACATTGGCTCCAGATTTATTGATAATGTCGTCACTGTCCAGGGTTTCAATCATGTTGTAACTCACGTCCAGAGATCTCAGACGACTTGAATTCTCAACGGAAATGTTTTCAAATGAAACGATGTTGTTCACATCGAGCTCGAGGACTTCCAAACCTCTCGTAACGTACACGGAAGTAATATTGTTCGCAGATATTAAAAGCTTTTTAAGCTCAGGAAATTGTTCCATTGTGTCTCTAGTTACAGTTCGAATGAGATTATTTCGTAAATAAAGGGTGGACAAAGAAGGCGCATAAAATGTTGGAACGTTTGCCATTTGATTTTCACTCAAGTATAGAATTTTGAGTAACGGTGTGCCATCGAAAGCCGAACGAATGATCGTTTTGATTCTATTCCTTGAGAGATCAAGGTACATTAGTTGAGGGAGGTTTTGCATTGATTCCACTGAGCTCAGCCGATTTGAGCGAAAATGTATTTGTCTTAGTTTACTCCCATCGTGAGTATTGCTTGTCCGATTGAACCTAGTAATGCGGTTTTCACTGGCGATGAGATATGAAAGGTTGGTGAATAGGTGGGTGAGCGATATATCTGTGAGACGATTACTGGCTATGTCGATAGTAATCAAACTAGACAAGGCAGGAACATCGACAGGCACTTCACCTGAAAGCGGGCGGGCGACTCCGATACTTGTGATCTTGTTATGATTCAGGAAAAGCGTCTGCAAATTCGGCAGCAGAGTATGATTTAGGATTACATCACCCTTTATGTCGTTATGGGCAAGATCCACCTCCCTTACGCCTGTCAGGCTGGATATAAGGGAAATGTCTTGAATCAGATTAGTGGACAGTGATAAACGCTCAGGTAGAAAAGCCTGCCTGCCAATGACGTCTTCAAGACGCCTAACTCGGCTTCCGCTCAAACAAATACAAGGATATTCTTTGGTCTGGACCAGATTCTCAGGCAGACTAGTAAGCAGGCTTGACTGTAAATTGAAGTATTTCAGTGATGGCGGAAACGAGCTGGTTATTTGTACGATGGGGTTTTCAGACAGAGATATACTTTTTAGTGATGACATATTCTGGATATTTGGGATGACAGAGATAAAGTTGTGGCTCGCTGTTACCACTTGGACGAGATATGCATGTGGCGCGTTGTGCAAGTCAAACATTCTCAGACCATTTGAATCCACTGCGATCCTTTGAACTGTTACAGAAATATCTGCCATACTGGATATGTAATTGGACGAAATTTGGAGTGTATGAATATCCGATCGTTTAAATATCCTTTCGAAATCGTTCTTGTCAATGCGACGGATGTTGTTGGAGATCAGTTTGAGACTGTACAGCGACGGTAAGTCTCTGATGGGAGATAGATCGGTGATA
This sequence comes from Echinarachnius parma, assembly GCA_037951105.1. NCBI lineage: Eukaryota > Metazoa > Echinodermata > Echinoidea > Clypeasteroida > Echinarachniidae > Echinarachnius > Echinarachnius parma. The sequence goes on along the minus strand of JBAMJV010002998.1, from coordinate 28,012 downwards.
CGGTTGCCATAGAGATCAAGTTTACGAAGCTTTGGAAGTCCACTAAAGCCCAAACTCCCGATCTCTGATATAACATTTCCAGACAGGAACAGCACACGAAGGTTCGGAAACTTCGCGAATGCAGAATCATCGATGATCTGAATCCGGTTCCAACTAAAGTTTAAGGATTCTACGGTCGGGCGATCTGTCGTAAAGGACGGGATTTTGGCGAGTTGAGAGTTGGCACACTCAATGGAAAGTGCGCTGGTTTCGCAAATCGAGGTGTCCAACAGTTCAAGGGCGAGAGGAGTTGGTGTCATCACTATTGAATTTAGGAAGTACGAAAAGACAACCAGCTGAATAATTGACAACATCTTGCAATATGGTGTGGATTAATGCAGGTCGGATGTAGGGACTACACTGTTTTTTACAATGTAGTATGCTGCTACCCCCTAAAAAGACATGCATGACTCTATCGAGCTGAGCTTTCGGACATAGCAGGTTCTATATCGAGGCAAAATTAATGACAAGTCATAAATTAAAGACTCTACATAAAATCATCAACGCAGACAGCTAGTTTGGTCGGGAATGAGCCGGGCATTCTGGTGATGCTGTTTACAGAGAAACGAGAAGTAATGATTTTGAAACCGATGCTTAGAAACTTACGTTAAACACGCAATGCAGAATACACGAATGGACACACCGACTCTCAATGTCGCATCACCATGGGCGTACGCCCCTAAAATAGTTTGGGGGCCTCAATTCGAACTTAAAATTACATTTCTCTAATTTAGTACGGCACAGTGGGAGAAGTGAAAAGTGAAAATAGGTTTGTTAAAACTCCCTTACCTGATTACTGAGCTTATCTCTGGTAACTCAATTTCTTCAATATCATTCTTGAAAAGGCATTACGGATGGGTCAGATGTAGCCCCCAAGCCCCACTCAATTACACCAGTGTGCGTCACATTATCTTTTGCCGTTTTCTAACTTTAATTGGATGCTCAAATTATTTAATGTCTGAGATTTGGAAATATTTCCATCTTCAACATTAATTATTATACGGGATTAATTTATAATTAAATGTACATGTGCAAGAGCTCATAATCTGTTAATTGCATATATAAATCTGTGCTAATACTAATAATCTCCTCTGGACTATTCGCAGATAAAAGTGAACAGACTACAGGGTGGCCCCAAAAACGGAACGAGATACTTGTCATGATATATATACATAGTAACTAGTTTCAGTTGACAGGGAATCGTTTACAAAGAAAAATGATACCACGAACAATTATTCTGGTCGAGTAGTTTTTGTTTCAGGACGTCTTTATAGTGACACCATGCCAGGTTCCAATTTGTGTCAACTTCTACAAAGTCGGTGCGGGATAAGTTGTCATTCCTGCCCGTCATAGCATCACGCAGTGATCAATACGCCAGTATTCAGCTGCATGACCAAGGTCGACCAAGAGAAGGGGCATGGTAAGGAGTTAGCAGGGGCAACATTAACATGGGTGTGGAACTAGTCATTCTGTTTTATTTTTTTTTATAAAAGTACCCCGTTCCGGTTTTGGGGGCACCCTGTATAGGAGACACAAACTCACATGTATTAGAGCATTTTGATATTGAAAATTCGGTTTAAATTCATTTGAATCTTCTTATTACATTTTTTTTTTTTTCATAATCAATGTATGTAAAATAGTAAACTGCATCTAACTTGAATTATATGGCAGGAATTACTATCTTTTTTGTTCTTTAGACAAATCGTAAAATCGTTTAATCAACATCGTGGATGTTCCGTTAAAAATACAGTTCTATTAAATCAATACATTTTCAAAATACTTCGGTTTTAATCTGCTGTATCACATGTGATTAATGATCCTATTTTAGAGTCCATAATCTGTCTTCTGCATCTATCTTGAATATAATTATTTAGTGATTTACTGTAGACCAGTGGCGTAACGTTAGCGGCGTTCGCATGGCTTGCGAGAGGTTCCAGGTTCGACTCCCGGACAAGCCTTCTCATTTTTAAGGACAGGGAGGTGTTTCACAAAGATCCTAAGTTGAACTTAACTCTAAGTTGGACTTAGAAACTGTGGACTGCCATTAGTTTCTTTTAAACAATTAAGTAAAATTTCTTTTAAAAGGCATAAAATGTTGATTCATATCAAAAATATTTTACATTATCAAGGAGATTTCATGTTATTCATGTAACATTTATGAAAAGTCTAAAATACTTGCATGTTAGCTTATGAATTTAATTTTTTCCAAGTTTACAAATTATGGCTTTCCATACTTTTTAAGTCCAACTTGAACAATTATCTCTAAGTTGAACCTAACTATTATGGAAAGTCGTTTTGTCAAGGAGACTTGAAATAAAGAGTTGAACAAATATTCAATTGTCTCGCGAAGTGCAATAAGAAAGAACTCACGACGTTTCGTACGCTGCTGTGGTACTTCGTCAGGTGACAAATATTTTGGTGCGCGGTCGCAATTTATACCTTTTGTACCGGTATTGACCGGTTCGTCGCTAATTGGCGTCAAAACTTGAAATAGTTTATATACACTTTTGTTGGAAGTTTAAAATACCTTTTTTTTCTTTTGGAGAAATTTTGTTTCAAGGCTTCAAAATGGCATTCCATAATTTGTAATTCCAACTTAGAGTTAGGTTCAAATTTGAATCTCGGTGAAACACCCCATGCAGGTCCCTGGATACGTACTTACGCAATACATTCGACAAATATCATTACCCAGACACCAACGCACTAAGATACAGGTCAGAGAGGAATATACCAGTAAGGAAATCCCACTTGTACCTCGATGTCTCCCTCTTCTTTTTTGTTTTGCTGTGATGCTTGCTTAATATTACTTGATTTCCAATGTGTGGTAATTTGTAAATGATATAATTATGTTGTTCTTACACTGTTTTGGGGGTAAATCTTAATACTTTAATGGGGCTATGCTTATGTATACACCAAATGTTACTTTAACCCCCCCCCCCCCCCCCCCCCACCCCTACACACACACACACACACACACACACACACACACACACACACACACACACATTTTCACAATTTACATGTTTGGTTTCATATTTTTTGCTTGTTCTTTGTTGATAAACCTGCGTTAATTATTATATTTATGTATATACATGTGTGTTGATGATGTGACCCTTCATTCTTATTTTTAATCTGTACAGTCACGATATGTTCGTGTACACCGCTACCCAACCTCTACAAACATATACTTTACTTGAAAATGATTACACTGGAGAGTCAGAAATTTGGTGAAACATCAGTATCAATAGCATCACAGACATCAACAACGTCATATCGATCATGATCGTATAATTTTAAGTAAAAAATTAAACATTTATTAATATGGTGGAAACAGCGGGACTTGACCCTGATGGGAAAAATTCAATTGATAAAGACGTTTTGTGATTTCTAAATTAATATTTGTATCTTCACTCACTCCAATTCCGCAAGGTGTAATAGAAGATTTTAATAGATTAACATTTGATTTTTTGTGGCATGGAAAAGATAAAATTAAACGGGAAGTTACTTTTTTTTTGAATTACGAAAAAGGGGGTCTAAAAATGATTGATTTTCAATTATTTATTCGGACACAGAGAATAATGTGGATTAAGAGACTTTTTGAGGGGGAATCAATGATGGGATGGAAAAGAGTTTTTAAATTCTTGACTAGACAAGCAGGAGGTTTGTTGGTTTTCTTTTGTAATGTTTCATTTGATTTATTGAATTTGTCACTTCCGGGTTTTTACAGGGAAATGTTAGAAGCTTGGATAGGTTCAAAAGATTTTTTGTTAAAAGAAACTGGAAGCAGGAATCAAATTGTTTTTAATAATAGATATATTCGAATTAATGGACAAATTTATTATAATGAAACATTATTTTTGAAAAATGTTTATAAAATACATCATATAGTCGATAGCAAAGGAAGAATAAAATCTGTCAAGGAATTTATGAGACTAGGATTAGATAGGTCAGAAATTGACATAGTGAAACAGATTTTTGAAAATATACCATTTATATGGAAACAATTGTTAAGTAGAGATTATAATGTGATGGAAGATACTGCACTGAATTTGGAGTTTCGATTGAGTGGAAAAGATTATTCATTGTGTGATATAACTTCAAAATATATATATAATCATTTGTTAAATTTAAGATTAGAGAAGTCTTTTGCAGTTCGCAACATAGAACACTTAATATATAATGTCTTTGGAAAAGATAATGAAAATATTTTCGTACGCTCCCGAAAATCCACGCTTAATAGTTCACTAAGGGAATTTCAATTTAAATTACTATACAATCTTATTTATACAAAGAAACACATGTTTACTTTTCATATGGGGGATAGTAATTTATGCTCTTTTTGTCATAAAATGCAGGAAACATATGAACATTTGTTTTACTTTTGTGAAAAAGTAAGAATGATCTGGGTAGACTGCGGTAACGAGTTTGATTTAGAAGAATTAATAAATATAGATTGGAAAGGGGTCCATGTAGGAATCAAGGTTAGTAATGTAGGAAAAGATCAATTATTAAATCATGTTATATTGTTGATAAAAAGTATGATATTTGTTAATAGTAGAACGAAAGATTATCCTCCAACTATAAAAGATATTAAAGATACATTATTGAAAAATAAAGAGGAAGAAAGAAAGATAGCTGAACAGAGAGGAACATTGCAAATTCATTATAGAAAATGGAACACACTCTCTGACTAGGGTATGACACAGAGACACCATGTACAGAGTTCTTACTACCGCCTCCCCCCCCCCCCCTTTTTTTTTTTTTCTTTTTCTTTTTATCTTTCTTCTGTTAGTTCGCTATTGTTTCTCTGTTTTACTATAGATCTCTTTTTTTCTCAAACACTATGATTATCATTATATGTATAAGAACAGATTGTATATGTATATGTAATGCTGTACACAATTAGTTTGTTGTACTTATATGAATGATTTGTATTGTAAATTTACGTTGTAAATTTGTTTGAGAGAAAATAAAATACTATTACAAAACAAAAAAAAAATTATATAGCCATTTAAATGGACCGTTCTTGTAAAATCGGAATTGAATTAAATTATATGCCTTTTGTACGTAATCATACGTAATAATTATAATTCGCCCTAAACCAAACTACCAATGTATGTTTATTTAAGGAGAATTAAATTGAAATTTACTCGGTAGAAATTTCTTTTTATGCTCTTCTTGTCAACATTCATATAGTTCGGTTATGCTTCCAGATTGAACGAAACAGCTATTAATACTACAATGATAGGTTTGATTCTCACACTGACCTGTTTGGGCGATAAATTGATGGGGCGATTTGTCCCTATGCCGTGGTAGATGTAGACCTTTCCGTTACTACCCCCGCCACAAAATGGCGCCCCAACAGCAAGATCTATAATTATAAAACAATTAAATACTTATTAATTAATTAATAGTATAAACAATAAACATTATGACATGCATTCACTAAAAGGGTCTGAACCCACGTTATAAATACAAATATATTCGACATATTTAGGGGGAAAAAGCTCTTTAAAGGGGAAGGAAACGCTGGAATTTCCACTTGCTATTACTCATACGTGCATAATTCCTGTCGCTTGTAGTCCGACAGTATATTTCCTCTTGGGTGTCACTTATGGTGAAAGTAATCAATGTTTTTTAACCCACTATCAACTGTTTTGACTGAGCACTGGAGGCTGCCATGTTTTATAACGGTCCCTTACGAAACGTCATCTGAGCGCATCTGAGCGTGCAATAACAAAAGCGGGTTATGTAACCGCTGTGGTTGTATTTGCTGTTATGTCAGTGGTTACGTAAGCCTTTTTTGTAAGTACAAGCTCTGATGCGCTAAGATGACGATTTGTACGGAACCGTTGGAAAACATGACAGCGTCCACTGCTCAGTCAAAACAGTTGATAATGGTTTCCAAAACATTGATTATTTCTATTATCAGTGATACCCAAGAGGAACTATGAAGTGACAGGAATTCTGCACTTATAAGTAACAATAATACACGTTTTCAGCGTTTCCTTCCTCTTTAATTTATTGGTATCTTCTGAAAATGTAATTTCGTTACCCGTTTTTTTTCTTCTCATTTTTTTTTTTTTTTTTTTTTGGGGGGGGGTCTTCAAACATCAAACGTAGGTTCATTGATTTTTTTTTCGCAGATGCGAATAGGTCAAAGATGTACGAGGGATTTAAATTGTTCTACATGTAGTAGACGTTGACAATGTAAGTAAGTTTGTGCCCCAGTTTACCATTCTAAACACTACTCCAATCCGCTCATCATCTTGTTTAATTAATCAAATTAAGTGTTGTCGTCAAACCCGTTCCCTTCGAAATTTTGCTACCCCAATATATTTTTAACATAGCCCACCACCAATGGGTTAATTGACAACCCAGTGAGCATATACCTACCGTTGAAACCATCTTGGTTGATATCACCGAGTGCTGCCAACGAGTATCCAAATCTACATCCGGGCTCTGTACCTATCGCGATGTCGGGGTTTTCCATGAATCCGCCCTGGTGTCGAAACAAAGTGGATTTAGTCAAAGGTACTAACTTAGGATTCGTAAATCAGACGCCCGGTGCCATCTTTAATAATTTGAGTATGTTTTGCTTCATCACAGCTATCGTTATAATCCATCATCACCATCACCATCTTCATCTTCATCATTATCATCAGCAGCAGCATCATCTTCCTCCTCATCATCATCAACATACACATCATCAACCACATCACCTCCAGTATCATCATCATATCCATCATAACCATCATCATCATCATCATCATATCCATCACATCACCACCACCTGTATCACCATCATCATCAACAACATCATCATCATCATCATAATCACCACCACCATCATCATTATCTATATTACCACCACCACCATAATCATCATCACCATCATCATCCCCTTCGTCGTTGATGACGTGAATATTATTAATGACTGGTTGATCGTCTCACCTGTTTGTCGTTATAGTAGACGAATATCTTGCCGACTTCCCACGCCGACTCGACATTCCGGTCAAGATCCGTAAAAAGGGGTGCACTCACCACAAGATCGTCGGAGCTGTGGTTCGATGAAAAAATACAATATATTAATTCGGTATTTAAGCCGTTTACATCGAGATTCTAAAATTATCATAGACTTTATACGTAGCCTACAGGGTTTCCGTAGGCAAGGAATAACAGGCGGGGCTAGGAAGGCTGAGGAAGGCTGTAACCCTCAGTCAAGAGTTTTATAAATACAAGTTGGTCAGGTTTAATATCTATCATGCCATTCTGAACTTTGTAGAGGAGGGTGAGCCAGGAGATGTGTCTGCATCTCTCCAGAGTGTGCTTCATTAAAGTTGTTGTTTATGATGGCTGTGATAGATGAGTTTAAATCTGGTACTAAATGAAAAAATAAAATACAAATTCAACCCCAGTAAGTTTGATGGCGTAGTTATTGACTCACCCATCGTTGTCAAGATCGGAAACCGCCAAGGCATGTCCGAATATGACCCAAGGTCCCCATGGGATAGAAACATATTGGAAAAACATATCATAAGCATACTATTTGAGCTGTTTTTAATTTGGCCTTAAACATTATATTTATTTTGTTGCCCTGTTAAATTTGCTGTAGTTATTGACTTACCCATCGTTATCAAGATCGGAAACCGCCAAGGCATTTCCGAATACGACCCAAGGTCCCCATGGGATAGAAACATTTTGGAAGAACATATCATAAGCATGATATTTGAGCTGTTTTTAAATTGGTTTTAAAAATTATAGTTCATTTTTTGCCCTGTTAAATTTTATGTAGTTATTGACTTACCCATCGTTATCAAGATCGGAAACCGCCAAGGCATGTCCGAATACGACCCAAGGTCCCCATGGGATAGAAACATTTTGGAAGAACATAAAAAAAAATATCATAAACATGATATTTGAGCTGTTTTTAAATTGGTTTTAAAAAATTACATTTATTTTCTTGCCCTGTTAAATTTGCTGTAGTTATTGACTTACCCATCATTGTCAAGATCGGAAACCGCCAAGGCATGGCCAAAATACGACCCAAGGTCTCCATCGGATACGAACGAGTAATACGAATTCAGGCTATCCGTAGTAGCGTCATATTCGTGAAGAAAGACCTACAATTAAAACAATCACATAGAAACTCATCCAATCTTTTCAATACTTATTTCTTAAGAGGTTCGATTGATAAAACGCCCTAGATGAAACAACATCATGGTATATGATCGCTTAATACCATCGATGCTATTGAAATGCAACCAAGGGAATGAAATAGCGAGGATATTGTTATACTAACATATTGCAAGTATGCAAAATAATTAATGTGTTATGCTTTATTCTATTTCATATACATAAGCTAACGGGAATTCTCCTTTTTTTTTACAAGTTGATCAAAATTAAAGGGATAGTTGAGTTCTGGTAAGGAGAGTACAGTTTTAGTGAAACTGAATTTTAGTAACCAAAACCTGCATCATTACATTACAAACTAATAGTTATAACTAGAAAGGAACACAAAATTACAAATGACGTAGTAAAGATCATGTTATCATTCAAAAAGAGCCGTTAAAACGTAAGAGGGCGCTCTCTAAACACTCATCGGTTTCAACCATTTTGAATAAAATATTGTGCATGTGATGCTTTGTTGAAATAGTGATTAGATAGAGAAATAACCAACAACTATTTAAATACCTATTTTGTAACTTTTTTGAAAAGAGGAAGCATTTTTTTGAATTTTTAACGGCTGGTTCAAAATTCTCTAATAAACCCGGGCCCCGGGTTTATTACAAATTGTTATATTTATGGATATTTCAGCCGTTTCTGAACCGATTTTGATCAAACAAAGATGATTTTATTGTTTAAATATTATGCTCTTTCAAATTTTACACTCAGTTTTTCATTACCTCACAAACCAATTAAGTAGTCTAGCGCCCTCTCTACCAAAACTCAACTTTCCCTTTAAGTGTCGTTAATTGTTTTTGACAATGATTATATTATTCATTGTTTAGAACGTGAACAAAATTGCATTATAAAACTCGACAATATCCGTTCAATGTCTAATAAGATAATTATAAATGTTAATGCATATTATGTGTTTCAATTATCAATTTTCAAAATGTGTTTTTTTTCAGACTTGTCGACTCTTGAACTTAAAACTGAATTAAAGGGGTAGTTTAGTTTTGGTAAGGCTGAACTTTAGTAGCCAAAACCTGCACAGTTATATTATAAACTAATAGTTATAACTCCACCACGCTCAAAAGATATACAAAATTACAAACGACTAAGTAAAAAGCCTGTTATCATTCAAAAAGAGCCATTAAAACACAAGAGGGCGCTTTTTAAAAAGGCATTGGTTTCCACCATTTTTCATACAAAATTATGCATGTGATGTTGTATTGATATAATGATTAAATAGCGAGTTCATCAACTACTATTTTAAAAACGCTTTTGAAATTTTTTGAAAAAGTGCAAGCATTTAAAAAGAAAATTCTAAAAATCATCTAATTATTTGGGCCCCAAATAATTATAAGATCAGATATATTTATTGACATTTCAGCCGTTTCTGGGTCGATTTTGACCAAATAAAGTTTATTCTGCCATTAAAATTGTATGTTCTCTCAAATTCGACACTCAGTTTTTCATTACCTCACAAAAAAATTGTGATGTGCAGCGCCCTCTCTACCAAAACTAAACTACCCCTTTAACTTACTCGGCCGTATCCCTGATCATATCTCGGTGCAGATATAACATATTCGAGACCACTTGCTTCTGTAAAATCACCAAATGCCACTGCGTAGCCTGCATAGGAAATATAAGATATTATAGAATGGGTTGATAAATCCCTGCAATCTGATTGGTTGAGAGCAAAATTTGTGCAGACAATTAATTGTACTGGATGCATGAAAAGTCATGCGTCCGGTAAAAAAATCATGCGTCCGGTAAAAATTTCATGCGTCCGGTAAAAAATTTCATGCGTCCGGAAAAAAAATCATGCGTCCGGTAAAAAATTTCATGCGTCCGGTAAAAAATGTTATGCGTCCGGTAAAATTATTTCATGCATCCGGTAATTTTTCTAATTTTTAATTTTTTGACTTTTTGGAGGGCGTAACAATGCCCATTCTATAAAACAGATGATGCGCAAGTTTATTTCGTGGGTCGGTGGAATTGTTTGCACGCGGTAACTATGGAAACTAGTCTAAACCCACTCGGCTTCGCCTCGTGGGTTTAACAGTTCCATAGTTACCTTGTGCAAACAATTCCTACCGACCCACTCATACCTGCGCATCATTTGTATAATGACGTCTTGTTTGGAGTAGTTTAGATTGTGTTTTAGTTTAAGTTTAGTTTCAGTTTAGTTTATTTCATAGCCGAAAAATATTAAAATACATAGCATTGTACACAAACAAAAAAGTTTACAAATGTAAAAATTAAACTAGCTGTACAATGAAAATTTGAATCATATACAGTAAATAATATATTTGGAAATGGAGGGATCCACTGAATTGTGGACCCCTTGAATAATAATAAAGCAATTAAATCATACTTCATAAACAAGTCAAAAAATACATTAGAAACGTATTTTTTTTTACTTTCGCGTACCCAAATAATACAAAATGAAACAAAACGCGTTAGTCCCTTTTTTAAAAAGAATTTATATACATCATTGTGTGAATATTTCGGGTACTTTTTATTTGTTTGATAGATGTTATTTTAAAAGTAAATTAAAGAGGATTTGATTATTTGAAGGGTACATGAATTATCCACTGGGTTACTGTTAACATCTTTATAATAATAACGTAAGGGGAACGCCACCCCGCACACAGTGGATGTACCATCACCACTAGCGACTCATGGGCATTGAAAATATAATTTACATGATCCGTATGACCAGGTCAAAGTTGTATCGATGACCCATTGGACCAATGGCCGTTCCGCATGCAAATGACAATTGATCGGTCACTACAATCAGTGACATAGCGTGGTGTGAATGGTCGATCTGTGGGTGTTGGGCAATTGAATTATTGGGGATGCACACTTTATTCAATTCTTTGTTTAGTAGAAGATTTTACCCGTACGCTTTCTATTTATTTTGGAAGTGCCCCCCCCCCCCCCCCCCCCCCGTCCCATGCCCCCTCCGTAGTTAACACGTTTCCAGTTTATTTCCACATCTGAATTTTAAAAAAACAGTAGAAATACAGTATACAATGTAAAATACACAATACAAATATACACATTTCAGATAAACATCAATAAGAAGAATAGGAAGCAGTTTACAAAATTCAAATTCAATTCAAAAATGTACAAATTATATTATTGAGAGTTCAAAATACAGGCCTCAACATCACAGTTTATATCAGTGTAATGGTTGTCTCTGGAATGTAGCTGATGTACTTACAAAGTTCACATATTCGGCTAGACGATCGATGAATCTTTAAAAAAACAGTGATTTCTTTGGTAGAATTTGCGGTGTCACGTAGCCGAAAACTCTGTTTTGTCTTATCTGGGACTAGTAGTCCATAACTGTCGAGATACATAACTGTTAGATACTAATTATAATACTTACCGTGGTAGAAGACTGTTCCCGAAGAAGGGTAAGTACTCGTTTTGAAATACTTGTCAACCGAGTCGGCATCTGGGATTCCATTTGTGTACCAGATTCTACCTATCGAGGCAACACATTATCCGTCATCATGGTTATCAAGAATAGAAAGGGAGAAATTCATTGGATACGTTAAATGATCCACAGGACTTGGTATTGACTTTGCAGCCACATCGGTTTCAGTACATGGTAATAGATGAAGATGAATTTTCAATGTCAATGTGATAAATGTGGATTGGAATGATATCGAATATACTCAAACTTGCTTGAAAAACATTAAAAACTAAACACCTAAATACAATCGGTTATTTTGCTGTATTCGGTTTTTTTTATCATAGCTTTTTATCTCGTGACGATATTAATTTTGGTGAAATTAATTGTTTTCAGAATGAATCACAATTAAAGGGATCTAGTAAATTGTATATCTGTGTGATCTGATATGTCCACTGAGTGATATATAAAACAAATATTTGGAAAATTAATGTCATAATTATGACCAAGCAATGAGCGAAAATTGTAAATGATTTTGTCTAACTCATTTGAATATCTTTATACACAATTTAACGTCTCCCATGGAGACATTCAAATCCGAACACTTCAATCATAAATTTATACATAACGAAAGAGAAATTCGGAATATCGAAAAATGTTCCATTCCTTATATTGGTAATACGAACACAACGAGGTATAGTATGTGAGAACGCTAGAGTTCTAAGTATTTTTCGTGCATTGTTAGATTCACTATCATATGTTGCAATACCCATCATAGAGGTTTTACAATGCTCGTTAGGTTCATGTAAACTGCCCCGCCCCCCCCCCCCCCCTCCCCCCAGGAAAAAGGCATTATCTGCAATTTTGGTTGATTTTCACTTGTTTGCAGAAAAATAAACAACGTTTCTTATAGGCCTGTTTAGTCTAAACTTGTGACTTGCCCAGAGGGCGCTCTTTATTGGTTAAGTTAAAAGTTTTTTTTTCCCTGTAAAGTAAGTAAACGTAAATGATGAACGTAAATGACAAAACATTTTGCTTGGTTAATGAATAAATAAGGAAATACACATTCACCATGCTTATTTCTTTGTAGATAGGCCTACACTGTTTTCTCCTTGCGGAATTAGGAGCACGCGCTGTTTTTAAGGCCTGTTTAGTCCAAACTTGTGACTTGTCCAGAGAGGGCGCTTTTTATTGGTTCGAAGTGTTTTTTCTGTAAAATATGTTAACTTACCTAACGAATGTATGAGAAAATATTTTGTTTGGTTAATCAATAATGGAATACGCATTCGCCCTTTTATTTCAGTGTCGATACTGCTTTTGTCCTTGGGTAAACCGGTCACGAACTCGGGACTTTCCCAAAGTATCTACATTTTTATGAAAATCTTCTAAATCAAAGAAAATGCAATTTCTTACGTATACTTATGCAAGATACAAAAACATATTATGAGTGTAGAAACTGTTTTTTTCTTTGGGGCGGCAGTAAAGGCAATGTGTTAATTGACTTAGCAATCACTTAATCAAAACCGAACCCTAAAAGTAACTACCCCCTAAACAAAATAATGCCTATAAATTGCATAACTGATAATTGTCTCAAGCTGTAATTTTACCACAATATTTCTACAGTTGTAAACTTATGTGTGAAAATCAGTGATATCCATCACTTCATCGCTGAATGAGCACAGATTAAAGACAAAAATTACCACTTTCAAAAGTCACAAGAACTTGCGCATGCCAGTACATTGTTGTGAAACAGCACATGTGACTTAATGCATTAATTATGGCTTATGAAACAATGCTGATAGAAATTCAATCAATTTTGAATTTGTAATGGCACATGTGGTTAAATGCATTAATTGCAATTGTAAAACAGTGCAATAAGTTATGTCTTAATACTCAATAAACTGCAATATTAATATTACTTTTGCGAATTTTGAAATATGACTATTTTCTCTTAAATGTGTGCTTACTCAACCATGGATTAATGGTTACCTCTTTTTTGTTACATATTGTTTTCCTACCTACCATAGAAATATTTTGGCGAAACAAAATCTTTAAATGATTCTTGGTTATGAAATTATGAGCTGTTGTTTAGGGGGATAGTTACTTTTTGTGTTCGGTTAGTTCACAACGAAAATTAAATGCTAACTTGTTGTATTTTATCAATTTTTACTTACCATTCCAATGGACTGACCCTGTAGCGCCATACATGATCTTGTCCTAAAAGAAAATGCATTTTAATCAGTATAATAAATGATTATATTTATATCATGTCCATGCCCATGATGACGATATATTTTTCATTACTTTTAACTTCACATTCTTATTACAAAATAATTATAAACGACTCAGAATAATCACGTTTATTGTAACAATATATTGGTTAGACATTACAGCCGTGTTTTATTTGTGTAAAATCGTAAGTATGCTATCATTTGATTTCATATGAATGATTGAAACCACATAAACAATGCTGACGTTAAAAAACTGATACCATTTACGAGCAATGACACTTCTAGAAAAAAAAGAAATTCGGATCATAATTGCACTACAATATTTTAACATAAATGATTGTATCAAAGTTAAAAAGAAACCACTCACGTCCTTTACAGCTGCACTGGTGCCGAATTCACATCTATGCCTTAGGTATAGTGTTTGCGATGAACCTAGAACAAAATAGACATAGATACTAACAAATATAAGTCAAAACGTTTATTTAGAACGTTGTACCCTATATATAGTGACCACCCAAGGCAAACAAGAAAAACTGTCAATGTAGACAGCTGACCTCTATAGAAGAGTTCCATACAATTCTTTTTCTCTGCAAGTGATTAATGTTTGTGGCCACGACAGGCAGGTTGGCTGCTATAGACAGGTGCGCACTAAAACAGGTTTTACTGTAATCACAATCAATAACATAATAGCTGAAACACGTTTTGGGTGAAGCCTATTCCACGTTTACAGGGATAATGAGTATATCTTAATTTCCAAACTAAAAATGTCATGTCACACAAAGATTACCGGGGAATTAAGAACAACGATAAAAGAAAACACCCCATTAAAGATAATTGTATATATTCAATCCATCCTACTCATCAAAACGGATTTCAGACAATTACTTCGGTCATTACTTAGCGTTTCTGAAGTTAGTACGAAGTGATACATTATCATGATTATGATTTATGTCAATGTATATATTACAATTATAAAAGTACTAGTAATATCTGCTATTGATTCTTATGGTGCTATGAAAAGAAAATGTATTTTAAAGTTGTTGCGTAGTGACATAGGAGTGTGCACGAGCTTAAAGGGATATTTAAGTTTGGGTATAGAGGGTGCTTCAAGAAATAATTTTTGCGAAGTAATGAAAAAGTAAGTATCAAATTTGAAAGAGCACACAATTTTGAAGGCAGAATAAACTTTATGTGATTTATAGAGCGCCACATATCTAGGTGCTCTATTCAAAGGCGCATTATTGCCCTTGGTCATCAGGTACATTTCAAACCCGCACAATTATCTTGTGCACCATCTCAATTACCAGGGGAGCATACTAGCCCAAGCTGCCATAATATGATGTAGAGCGCTACAGGCTAATTTAACACCCGACCAAGTACCCATTATTTTATACTCTTGGGTAGAGAGCAGCAATATGGATTACATGCCTTGCTGAAAGACATAACATGCCGGGGCATCGATTGGGTTCGAACTCGGGTCCCGAGATCGGAAGTCAAGCGCTTATCCGATTGTGCCACAACACATCCACATGCTATACACCATCAGTACACATCAGGGGGGGTCATACTGCGCGCTAATCTTGGAAAACTTTATGGACTGGCTAACATGGAATTCTGGGATACGTTTAGTCTAGGATCGAGACCCTCGATCGCATGCTGAACATAGCGCGACCAACGAGAGAGGTCTGCGTAAAATCAGTGATCGCTGCTCACGAGGCCTCGGCTGGCAGCCATCACTGCTGTTGTGCAGATCTCTCTCGTTGGCGGCTATCTAGTATGGGTGGTGGGATTATTTTTAGCATGCGATCGAGGGTATTAGATCATAGACTACAAAATACCCAGCATTCCATGTTAGCCAGTCCATGAAGTTTCCCTAACCGGCCATGTTTGCTGCGTGTTAAGGCTATGGGAAAATTAGCGCGCAGTGCGTAGATTCTCTTCTAGTTATTTATATACTAATTCTATGGTACAACGCAGCGCCTTTAAGTTTGAAATGTACAGCATGTAAATAACAGTAGCTATTTACTCACCCAGAGGATCGCAAGGATCAAATGACGTAATTGACGAGAATAGGTCGTTGGTTATGAAGCAGCCGCCTCGATAATCTCGCCACTCATTGCCACTACTCCTGTGTATTCGTGTGAACAGCGGTCGGCACACCTGTATATTTCGTTACCATGGTTACAGGAGTAATCATGAATATGAATTGTGAATAATGAAAATGACCGTATGTTTTGTTTTTAATGCAACTGCTCGATAAACTCGCCACTTATGTCATAAGTCATGAAAAGTCGTATTCTTATTAACAGCATTTTGTTCCCATGGCAATAGAATTAACAAATAAAACATTAATAATGATTATAAATTGTGAATACTGATAATGACCAAATACGTTTTTTGTTTTTTTCACAATGCAACTGCATGATATTAATTTCTATATACAATACTCCTTATAATAATTTATTGTACTTAACAACTATACACTGTTAAAACGCTGTGTAAACAAATTCAACAACTTGTTGAAAATTTTCAACAACCGCTGTTTAACATATGAACCATCTAACTGTTGTTGAAAACATTCAACAACCCCAGTTGTTTAAAGTTGACACAACTGTTGTTTTAATTTTTTCCACAACAGTTGTTTAGAATAAATTTCAACAGCCCTGTTGTTGAAATAGCAAATACAAAAAGGCGTAAAGCGGCAAGGTCGGAATCGAACTGGGGATATTTAGGTTATAAGCATCACTCTCTATCGACTGCGCTATCTCAGTTCGCTTGGTTTGCCATGGGACAAAAGGGGTTTTGACGCGGTGATTTTGTGGTCGAAACTATCACGTGATTAAACACGTTCCATCAATGCTTGAACAATGGCCGCTTCACGCAACCCTTCTTTATACACCTTATCATGCTACACCTAAAGTTGTATGAAAAGATTTAACAACCATTTTTACACAGCGTTTTTACAGTGTACATTGTAAAACAAAGCGTACTCATTGAACTGAATAATTGAATAACAATTCAAATGGAACGTCACTGCATCATTTAAGGGATCTAGTAACTTTGTTGACATGTGCAAAAAGCGATGAAAGGTTGATATAATGTATATTCTTGTTATCTGATATGTCCACTGGGTATTGTGTGAACATGTCAAGTTAAATGGACGTTATATGGCCGAGTAATGAGCAAAAATGCAAGGTGATATTCACTAACTCATTGCACTGACTTTGTATACGGTTACGACTATCCAGTGGATAGTTTACCATTTGAACACTTCAATTGTAAATATCTTTTTAACGGAAGGGAAATTCGAAAAAAACGAAACCTGTACCATGCTTCTATTGTAAATACGAACACAACAAGGTATGAGGGAACCGCTAGAATTCGAATTGGATTTTGAGGATTTGGACAATGTCACTATACTCCCTTTAATAAGACATGGCCATTCTTATTTTTTGCCTGATTTACGAAAAAGACACCATCGACTTACCACGACCAATCCATCTGGACCACCGCTCTCCAAGGTTGACCCCAGCCACTGACCGGAAGCAATGGTCAACTGGTCATTTGTTTCAGGACTATATTCGTTTCCTTTTTGGTCCAAATTTTGAAAGGAAGGAGAGAACAAAATAATTTGTATTAGAAAATCAATATCATTCTGTCCCATTTGTCTGACTTGCCTTAACCCTAAAAAAGGCCGGGCTATTTGAGATATTTCTACGGCCGGGGGGGGGGGGGGGGGGGGAATGGCCCTCGAAAATGTTCACGCATGTCTAGTGAAGTGTATATAATACTATGGTAATCTAAAATTGTTGAACAATTAACCATTTTGCATATTTATGGTAATTTATGCAAATAAGGTAATTAAATTCACAATTTTACCCATAAATCATAATACATTCTTCGTAATTAAACATTGGTTTCCATTACATATATTTTTTAGACCAATTGGTTTTTATAATACAACACAAACATTTGGAAGAGCCCGGTGATTCCCTTATGTATTGTATTGTTTTATTTTACTGGGCCATTCTTTGAAAAGTGAAACTTTTTCGGAAAAATTGAAGTTTTATTTTTCTGTAGTTTTGTTCCATTTTTGGAATGATCCATGTGTAAAGTTTCATGAAATACATGATTTGAAGTTTAAAATGAAACTTTTTTACTCATTTGCATAAATTTACATATTTCAATATTTTTCTAATAATCATAATTCAGAAAATAATCAAGATATCAAAAGGATAATTAGCAAGCTCATTCTTCTCACTTTCCTGTACAGGTTGATACCAACTTTGTAAAAATTCAACCTTTCATTCTTTTCTAAACCCGATATTATAAAATTCCCATTTTTCCATTCATATTGTACATGTCACACACGTGACCACCCCAAAATGTCACACACGTGACCAGACGTTGCCACATAATTAAGTACTATAAAAAACAACGGTTTGATATCATTCTCATTCATTGCTATTGTTGTACTTACAAATGTATAGTACTTCTCTGGTAATAAGATGAACATTATAGCTATTCATATTTTAAAGAATTTTCCAAATGAAATTTAGTTATGAAAAAAGCGCTCCGTGCGAAGTCACACACGTGACCCATGCCATTTGACCTCTGACATTGAGTTACGTAATCCTTATAAAATATTTTGTGTTAAGTTTGAAAGACTACAACATATTCAAGTCACATATGAAGTAAAAATCATTATAGTCTCATACTTACTGAAATATAAGCATCCCATTTCAAAATTTGTCATGTTTTGGGTCACACACGTGACCAAGAATGGCCCTACTTCTAAATAGAGTTCTATTTTGTCTCCCCAAAAAAACTAAATAACCAATCTTTTATCTATTTTAAGAAAAATCATATTTGCATATTATTTGTACACAGATAACGGAAAGTTGCGATTTTCGGGCTGACATGCAAAGACAAAAGGTCACGTGACTTTGTAACGGTAGGTCCGATTTTCGAGGAAAAAAATGAATTTAAAGATGCGCAAGACTCGAACAAAGTCACCAAGCGGCGGGGCCTCAACCGTACGCGTTACTGAGCAATTAGAACAATCGCGGAGGGTTGGGGGCATAATGGCCGCCCCAGCCTAATTAGGGTTAAATGTTACATGATTCTGATATATCCAATAATATATATCCAATAATATATCCAATACTAATATATCCTTTAATAATATATGCTTTAGAATAATGAATTAAAGCTGCCATAATAGAAAAAAAAATAACTTTACCTTTAGTTTGATACAAGGAGCGCAAAAGAATACCCTGAATAATTACTGTAAGTATACATATTATGACAGAAAAATGATAATTAATTAAAGGAATTGATTAATAGACGACTTTCCAAAAATAATCAACAAAATAAACTATAACTAGCTCCTCACCTATGCTATCGACTATGATCTCCTCGCATTCCGGTGACGTAGTCGATGACGTTTCAATGGGACATTTGAATAACGCTCCACTCCTTTCTACACCATGAGAAGCATTGAAGGAGGCGGAGGACTGGGCTTTGGGAGCTCCGACCAATAGCCTTTAATTAAGAATCAAACAAATGAGAAACTTATTAATTGTCTATCATTATATTATACTAATCCGTATAGTATAACATTTCGTAATGTTATACGGCATGTAATAGTCAAATACGAGTTCTAGATGGGCTTAACACAGTCACGTGATTTGTATGGAATTTAGTATGTACCACGGGAGAGCGGAATATTCTCACCCCTAAGATCCACGATATATCGATACAGGAACATTTCTGTGTATACCTATGGCAAAAAATTATAGCGATGCTATCGATTACAGTTGTTATGTATTATGCTGGAAGATCATCAAAGTTTGCGCCTTTGGAGCTCGAACCTTTAACTAAGAATGAAACACATTATAAAACATTGAATTCACTATTATTCTATCAATCTGTCTAACATGACACATTATAGCCTAGGGTCTTAGGCTACACATACTGGAAAAATGCGCGCCACCTTTGTGTTACATCCATGGAAGCATCAACAGCATAGTGCATGCAGCAACCAATGCCTTTTATGGCAACAACAATCAACATAAAAAGGAGGAAGAAAAGAGCATAATTAGTGATTGTTCATCGAAAATATTGCAAATATACGCTACATATTTGCCTTTAATTTCCTAAATGTTGCATCATGGGCGGTGCCCGTAATGTGGAAGCGCACGATGTTTCTGCAGTGTTGATTAGGAAATAAGTGCCATAATCATACCGCAGTTATGACAAAACGGATACTAATAATTGATTCTCACCACCACAACCTGCATCGGATTTATATTCATTTAGATAAACGTTATAGAACGAGCTACAACTTTCAGTTTATAATTATAACTAATTTGTTTAATTTTGCGTGTGGTCATTGTGGTTTAAACATAATTGGCCCGTATTCACAAAGGAGGTTTGTACAAACCCCGGTTCAAACCGCGGTTTACATCTATGGAATGCCAATTGTAAACTGATGGAGAGAGAATGTGTACCATCAACATTGTTAACAAGTAAGGAATTTACATTCTCTCTCCATCAGTTTACAATTGGCATTCCATATATGTAAACCGCGGTTTGAACACCTCCTTTATGAATACGGGCCAATGATGGTGATTAAGTATTAAACAAGGAAGTGATATCAAAATAACCGGTGGGCGTATAGCTATACGGGGGCACTGGCTAGGCAAGTGCCCCCTCCAATAATTTAACAAATCAATAACAAACATAAGTCAGACATGTTCTAGATGCGCAAATCTGATTGGTTGAAACGCGTAAATGTTCTGACTTACGATCAATCGTAACTTACAGTCGATTGTATCTCTTTCTGCAACGGGGACAAGGTGTGCCCCCAATATTGCGTGTGCATCCCCCCCCCCCCCCCCCCCCCTACCCCCAGCTCAATCAGCTCGGCCACGCTATGCCGCTGAATATAACACTTATTTTGTGAAAGCGAAACTCCGATAATTACACTTTTGACACTGATGACAGCTAAATTAGTTACATTGATTATTATAAATATAGTTTCACATTAAATGTCAAGGGTTAGAGTTAAATTTAGAACATTGACCTAAAGTTAAAGACAAAATTTAAAAAAGGCTCATCCAACAATATTAGGCACACCGCTGTAAGTCAGTTCGACACAACAATTAACTAATGTGACAGGGGCTCTGAAGGGGATTTGGTAACTTTGTTGACATGTGCGAAAGAGGAAGAATGGTCGATAAAATGTTTAGTTTTGTGATTTGATATGTCCACCGGGTAACGTGTGAAAACTTCACGTTAAAGGGATGTTATATGCCGGATAATGAGCAAAATTGCAAGATGATATTCGCAATAACAACTTTTTGAACTGACTTTGTATAGTTATATATTTCCAGTTGATAATTTAACATCCGAACAAGTCAATATCTTTGAAAGTGGAATTCGAAAAAAAAAACCTGTACCACACTTCTATTAATAATAAGAATGCTACAATGTATGAGAGAACCACTAAAGCTCTAAGTGGATTTGGGAAATGTTATACTTGATCCCTTTAACGACAAAATTACAAAGCTGTAGCCTTGAGAACTCTCCTATTGTGTTAAAGACACTTCAGTATTAAGTGACACTTGAAATCAAACTTTTCAGTTTCGATATTTACTATTCAAAACCATCAATAACCATTAGTTAGTGAAGCATTATCAGGAAAGAGGACTGTGTAGAATACATATATCATTTTTCATAATTATCTTACCATAAACAATAAGGGATTTCAGAGGCGAGCACTGCACTAGGGCGTGTTATAGCTCAGTTGGTAAAGCACCACACTAGGGCGTTATATAGCTCAGTCGGTAGAGCACCGCGCTAGGACGTTATATAGCTCAGTCGGTAGAGGGCGTTCTACAGCTCAGTCGGTAGAGCACCTAGCCTCTTGACAAGGCATGTCTCGTCTGAGCTGAGTTGAATGCACGGTATAGTATGCATTATGCAGGAACGACTGGACAGCGCGACTACGCTGCACAATCATTTGATCGCACGTGAATTCACCACTCGCCAGATAGCCTCCATCAGGCGTTCAGTCGTTCCTGATCCTGCATGCAGCGCAGCCATTGCTTGCTTGAGACACGAAGCCTTGTTAAAGGCTATAGAGCACCGCGCTAGGGCTTTCTATAGCTCATTCGGTAGAGCAACGGTCTAGCAATTGCGGAGGTCTCGGGTTCGAATTCAGGAGAGAGGAAGTAGGAAACCCTGGTCAGTTTCTCTATATGTATAAGCCGATCAGGACTGATTGATTTGCATTTATTTTGTATTGATGTATTCTCCATAAAACCATGGTCGAGTATTTTCGGACCAGTCCTGAACGGGTTAAAATAATATCAAATTAATTGGTAGTATATGATTTATATTAGCATAGAGGTAGGAGAATATAGAAGCAGTAGGTAGCATGTTTGCATAACTGGTGGAAAACAGTGGCGTATCTTGGTCGGACCTTTTGAGGGGCAAGCGAATAATTGGATTTGCAACGTACTCCTCCCTATTGTTTTGGGTAAATTATTGCCCCGTGCTCCCCCTCCCACGTAGCTACGCCAATGGGTGAAAGTCTATGTACAGTCTGTAAGGTTCCACCCGTACGATACTATTGCGTCTTATTTTACGAACCTGTGAAATACGATACTACCGGTAGTATATACCAGGATCTAAATTATCACACAATAACTTAACTTTGAAAATGTGCCTGAATAGTACCAGCCAAGTTATTTGGTAATAAAACAGACGAATCACATTTCGAACGTTGGCAATCATGTAAGCGGCGTTATTCTTGGAATTTCACACTTCAGAACTTACAAGGCCTATGCTTAATATTACTTTAAAGACAATTTTATTAACGTAACGATATCTAAAGAGTGACATAAAGAAAGGAATATACATATTAAACTGATACAAAAAACAACAAGTATTTTCTTTTACAGAGTCTATGACGGAATTACTAATAACTAATGTGAATTATAATTGTAGTTGTATTAAATTATGATAATTGCTACGGTTTGTCACGTAACCTTACAATAATGTGATTTATATTAAAATGTATTTCATACGAGAATCTCAGTCTTTTATCAGTTCCCCCTTGTCCAAGTTATAATATAATAGTTTTTAAGTATTGATTTACTATTAAAAAAAATCGCTTAAATGTATGATTGCCCGTAGAACATGGCTGTCATATTGTGATTTGACACTATAGCGTTTACAATTTGAAAGTTGGCAACGGCCTCTCTCACACCAGGTACCTTGCTGAAGAGCAAAACACATCGTAAAGAGGCGCATCTAACCCACAACCCTCGCATTGTAAGACACGAGCTAGTTCCGGTAAACCGCTATATAAGGTTCCAGATGGTCGCTTATTATATCGTATGTCTTTATTGTATCTATTGAAACTTTGTGTAAATTAAATTCGTTGCGACATATGACATGAAGTATAAAAAAGAATGAGAATTTCGAAGCATTATTATGAAGGCAAAAATAATTTATTTTTAATTATAACTGTCGGTCCTCATGTAAATACAATTAAAATTAATTGAATTAAATTCAGTTGGTCAATTTCATAAAATATAATATAATATCAGTTACAATAATACAAATGTGTCTGGGAAATTACAAAGAAATCCGATGGCTTGAAAATATTTATTTCCTGATAAAGCATATCAAAATATTGCGTCATAAATACACAATCATACGAGCACAACAATGGGGGGGGGGGGAATACTCGACATTATCCTATATAATGATGTCGGTGTCGAGAAATTAACACCACCGCATAATCTGACATGATCCGATCCGATCCGATGAACGAATAAGGATCTGAACTATGCTACATGACACATGTATTAAAATAAAATACGCACGTCTTGCTTTCGTTCAGATACGCATTTGTTCGTCGGATCGGAATCGGCCGGATCATGTAGTGTGCGTTTGGCTTTAAGCCCTCCGCACACAGTGCCGACTCGACCCGATCCGACTGATTTTCAGTCGGTTCAGCTCAGTACATACGTTGCCTCAGGACTCCTGTTTTGCCAGTCAAGAGCGGCCAGACGAAGATCATTCGAGGCCGATTCAACATGTTGAATCGGCTACGACTGAACGAAACCGCCTCTAGCCTGACTGAAGGCCAGTCGGGTCGGAACGAGTCGGCTCTGTTTGCGGTTTGCATTATACTTACATATTTTCTCCAGCATGCCTATGAAGCACCAACGAGAATCCAAACTGACTTCCATCATCAGGGTTGGAGTAGATGATTGGCGAGTCGATATCGACGTTGAAACCGGCAATGACGTCGACCGTGACGAGCGACACCAACAGCAGCAATATCAGTCGGCTGAAGGCAAAATCTGAGTTCGCAAAACAATTTCTTCGCACCCGTTCGTGCGACATGATGATGTTCGAAGTATGACAGCCCATTAACTGTTTTTATGAGCCCACTGCCATGTAGTCCTATCGATAAACTATTTTAACCCTGTATCCGCTGGGCTCTTAATTCCTTTACAAATGCGCGGTGCGACGGGTCCCACTGTCTAAAGCGTTAATGATCTCACCAATTCTAACTGCTAAAGTGCATCCTCTTGCACGCCACGCCTTATAACAATAAGTAGTTAGAGACACATAATCACAATATCACAATCTTTCACGAGCTTGATGTTAAGTGGTCATTGAGAGTCAAAACAACAAACTTTTCTCAGTTTCTCCTTTCACGCGTTTAAGAAGATAATTTGTATCAAGTGTGTCTCAACATTGTTATTGAGTGTGGAAATTATAGACGTTAATTCATTCACTCTCGGTTTCAACTGGTATTTATAACCTCGATAAACGTAATGAATGACTGGGCAATAAATATGATCATAATTATACCTTTCCGTTTCCAACCCGGAGTCTATTGTGACACTAATACAAAAACTATGCAGAATGTGTTTGTATGAGTATTTTGAAAACTATACAAGAATACATTAGATTCGTGTTACTTTACACCATCATGACCTTCGTTATCTCATATGACACGCGAAAATGGTATTAATTTATGTGCTAAGGCAACACATTGAATAACTTGAATACGCGACACGTAAATACTGTCTCATAGTCCATGTTATAACCATGATTCATGTGAATCTGTCCTACTGTTTAAACGTATGGTAAATTTTGGTAAATGCAACTTTTATAACTGCCAAAGATTACAAATTATGATAATTTATAAGTGATTTCACTATTAATTGTATCCACTCTTTCTTCATACACCATGCACTGATACTCCAATATGGTAGTTGTCCTGTCACAAGGAGTAAATGGATACATTTGTCCAAGGTTCACACACTATCATACAAAATCAAATGTTCTTAAATTTGTAGGACAGCCGATATAATATAAATTTGTCTATATAGGGCAAAACCATTTATTTCGCACCATCCGAACGAAGATACAATTCGAGTAAGGGTGACGCACCACGTGAAGAAAAGAAACCAGTTGCATGGAGAACCACACAACTTGACATTATATCGGCTGTGCTACAAATTATGAATATTTGATTTTATATTGATAGTGTGTGAACCCTTTCATACAAAATCAAATGTTCATAATTTGTAGTACAACAGATATAATGCAAATTTGTCTATAGGGCAGAACTTAGTTCACAACATCCAAACTAGCATACAATACGAATAAGGGTGACTGACGCATGCATGCACAGCGTGAAGACAATAAACCATTTGGAGAACCACACAACTTGACATATTATATCGGCTGTGCTACAAGTTATGAGCATTTGATTTTATATGATAGTGTGTGAACCTATCATACACTATCAAATGTTCATTATCAACATTACAACATATATAATGCAAATTTGTCTATTGGGCAGAACTTATTTCGCACCATCAGAGCAAACATACAATATGCGTAACGGTGATGCATCGCGTGAAGAAAAGAAAACATTTGGAGAAGCACACAACTTGACACTATATCGGCTGTAATACAAATTATGAACATTTGATTTTATATGATAGTGTGTGAACCTATCATACACAATCAAATGTTCATAATTTGTAGTACAACAGATATAATGCAAATTTGTCTATTGGGCAGAACTCATTTCGCACCATCAGAGCAAACATATATGTGTAACGGTGACGCACCGCGTGAAGAAAAGAAACCATTTGAAGAACCTCAATACTTGACACGTTAATATTTACCCACGGTCTATGATAACTTACGACTAGCTGTGTCACGCTTCTTTACTTTCTCCTAATATAATTCCTATTGAACTATGATATTAGTATCTTTATTATAAATGGTACATCGTATAGTGTATCCTTAATATTTTAGTTTATAAAAAACACATTAAGTCTGTAATGTTCGTCTTCAAGGTGTCCCCATTAAACAATGTACGGTAGCATCTCCTTTCAGCCACTCTCAAATTAATGGCATGAGTCGTCATAAATATTTCGAATTCCCTTAATCACGGATATACACGGCCCACGAGAAGGCCCAAGTTCCAAGCTTTTCCAATCCTTCCTGCAGGTTTTGAACGACTGAGTTCAAATTTGAGACACTGACAACACAAACATATCCATTTAAAAAGCCTAATTCCTGCAGGTTTTGAACGACTGAGTTCAAATTTGAGACACTGACAACACAAACATATCCATTTAAAAAGCCTAATTCCTGCAGGTTTTGAACGACTGAGTTCAAATTTGAGACACTGACAACACAAAAATATCCATTTAAAAAGCCTAATTCCTGCAGGTTTTGAACGACTGAGTTAAAAATTTGAGACACTGACAACACAGAAATATCCATTAAAATACCTTCCTGCAGGTTTTGAACGACCGAGTTAAAATTTTACAAACTGACATCCCACAAATATCCATGAAATTGGTGGGTAACCTCCGCTAACCCGCGCACTATTCAGAGTCAGATTCTCCCGGGTATCGTGAAAGGTTTACCTTGAACTGTGAATCAAAAATAGGAGATGAAAGCAATAAAAAGCAATGTGCTTGTCTAAGGCAAATGTTATCATAATACGCTTCAACCAAAGCAGTGAACTTCGCGTCTCTGTTCAAATTCAGTGTCTCTACCACGCTAATCCCAACTGGTATTGGTCCTTCCAAAGTTATTTTCTTACGACTGAGTTAACAAATGAGACTAGACCCTGGCAACGTAATAAATTGGTGGGTAACCCTTATATCTACGCCAGGATGCCTTCATTCCAAACCACGAAACTTCACTCTTGTTTCCTAATAATTTGTTCTTACGACTGAGTTAAACAATCCAGACACTGATGGCATCGTTATAAATTGGTAGGTAACGTAAAAAACCCACACCGCTCACATTTCAGACACCAATCCGGCTCAGTCTTCCGGGCAGCATGGAAGGCTATAATACGCTAGAAAATAGAACAGATATGCAGCTTTCTGCAACGCCAGAGAACCGACGGAAGTTTCAAACGTAAAACTCATCATTTATAAATACATAAAAGCAAAAATATATGTTTACTTTTTTGCAACAAAAAACAAAATTCCTTGTTGTTACCGTTAATGTTTGTTTTGTGCGCAATTGTTCTCAATAACGGTATGGTATTATGGATGGTTGTTGTGTACTAGGTAATAAAGGAGTGCCGAATGTAAATATGCTGGTTATTTGAAGCGATATTGTTTGTTCTATTCCGGTCATACAATAAGCGTGTCCTCCATAAAATTTAACAACAAACTATTTTGTTTGTTTTTGTATTTGTCTTTTCAAACTTGTTTAATTACCGGTTACGGATTCTCTGTTTGATATACATGTATTTGAGGATTTGTGTTGCAAAACGCAAAATATCTATGTTTGCCAATTTGTTTTATTTAAGTTATTTTTCTAGTGAGGCTTTAAAAGCACGTTTTGTTATCATACGCTTGCAAAGCGACGGGGATTCCCAATAATAGTTTGACAAAACAATACAAAAAACACTAGGGTACAATTATTTTCAAAATAAATAAATACATCACGGGGTTTTCAGAATGGTTCTAAGTTGTTTAACTTAACTCTAAGTTGGCTCAAACAATTATGGAAAGCCATTTGTAGCCTTGGGATAAAACATATTACAAAGCAAACAATACAAATAGTTTAGCCT
>JBAMJV010002997.1:80000-283259 GCA_037951105.1 Echinarachnius parma | reverse complement strand
TAGCCCCCTCCCAAACCCTCCCCCTCCCTCCCTGCCCCAGCCCTCAGGCGCTTCGCTCCATCGGGACTCATTATTGGCAGTGTGTTGTTGGATCATACATAATGTTGCATAATTATGGTTTATGTTGTGTTGTGTGTGTGTGTTTTGGGGTACATATTTATTAGTGTGTCAATTATTTGTTTTCTACGTGAAAAATATATTAAAACTTTCTGGTCGATCAAATCATATCACGCTTTCCCAAATACAGCCGAATTTCCTATCTAGGTATGCATCAGATTGCACAATTTCAAGTCCAAAAATGCAAAAACTCCCTACCAAAAAGTGAAGATTTTGCACCCGCGTTTACCGTGATATAGACGTCATATTTTGACGTGATAATGACGTATCTTTTTCCGAAAAGGCGTCTTGAAGACGTCTTGAAGACGTCAATTTGTACCATAAAATACGCCATTTAGACGACATAAAGACGTCTTATTGACGTCATAAAAGGTCGTCCATACGCCAAAAATAATTGTTTAAATGTCATTATTGGGTTTTGGGGTACATATTTATTAGTGTGTCAATTATTTGTTTTCTACGTGAAAAATATATTAAAACTTTCTGGTCGATCAAATCATATCACGCTTTCCCAAATACAGCCGAATTTCCTATCTAGGTATGCATCAGATTGCACAATTTCAAGTCCAAAAATGCAAAAACTCCCTACCAAAAAGTGAAGATTTTGCACCCGCGTTTACCGTGATATAGACGTCATATTTTGACGTGATAATGACGTATCTTTTTCCGAAAAGGCGTCTTGAAGACGTCTTGAAGACGTCAATTTGTACCATAAAATACGCCATTTAGACGACATAAAGACGTCTTATTGACGTCATAAAAAGGTCGTCCATACGCCAAAAATAATTGTTTAAATGTCATTATTTTGACGTGATATTGACGTATTTTTTCCGAAAAGGCATCTTTATGACGTCTTTAAGTCGTCAATTTGTACCGTTAATTACGTTATTAAGACGACATAAAGACGTCGTATTGGTCAAAATAAGACGTGATTTTTACGTCTGGATTTGACGTGATTTTCACCTTGTGTACGTCGTCTTTAAGACGTCGTAAATTCACGTCAAAAAGTGAAGATTTTGCACCCGCGTTTTACCGTGATATAGACGTCATATTTTGACGTGATAATGACGTATTTTTATCCGAAAAGGCGTCTTTATGACGTCTTTAAGTCGTCCATTTGTACCATTAATTACGTTATTAAGACGACATAAAGACGTCTTATTGGTCAATATAAGACGTGATTTTTACGTATTGATTTGACGTGATTTTCACGTCGTGTACGTCGCCTTAAAGACGTCATAAATTCACGTCAAAAAGTGAAGATTTTGCACCCGCGTTTCACGACATATAGACGTCATATTCTGACGTGCTAACGTCGTCTTTTTATGACGAAAAGACGTATTGACGTCATATTTTGAAGCGATTTTTACATTATTAATAATTAAAAAATTGAGATGGTTATGTCTTGTAGTTTATTCCACAGTCAACACTTTTATAACATGTAAACACATAATCCTATCCTATTCCTCAATCCTATACCTATCCTATAACCTACGTCTAACACCTTACTGATCAGTTATCGTATAGGTTCCGTATATATATCCCGCTTCTTAGTATGTGAGATTCATGTCAATAATTTATGGTACAAATTGACGTCTTCAAGACGTCGTAAAGACGCCTTTTCGACAAAAAATACGTCATTTTCACGTCAAAATATGACGTCTATATGACGGTAAACGCGGGTGCAAAATCTTCAATTTTTGACGTGAATTTAAGACGTCTTTAAGACGACGTGCACGACGAAAAACGACGTAAATTTGACGTCATTTTTATCAGTGTTTGCTATCAGGGATTCATTATTGGCTGTAGGCCATGTTGTTGGATCATACATAAGCCATATATGGTTTATGTTGGAACTGTGTATGACACTAAATACAATATTTATGTGGGAGTGGTGCATATTTATTAGTGCGTCAATTATTTGCTTTCTTCGTGAAAAATATATCAAATCATAACACGCTTTCCCAGATGCAGTTAATCTTAAGCCCGAGATTGCACAATTTCAAATTCATAAATGCAAAATCTTTCTTACCGTGGGAGGGGGATACCCCCTCCCAAACCCTCCCCCTCCCAAACCCTCCCCCTCCCTCCCTGCCCCAGCCCTCAGGCGCTTCGCTCCATCGGGGACTCATTATTGGCAGTGTGTTGTTGGATCATACATAATGTTGCATAATTATGGTTTATGTTGTGTTGTGTGTGTGTGTTTTGGGGGTACATATTTATTAGTGTGTCAATTATTTGTTTTCTACGTGAAAAATATATTAAAACTTTCTGGTCGATCAAATCATATCACGCTTTCCCAAATACAGCCGAATTTCCTATCTAGGTATGCATCAGATTGCACAATTTCAAGTCCAAAAAATGCAAAAACTCCCTACCGTGGGGAGGGGGGACACCCCCCTCCCCTCACACCCTCCCCCCGCTCAGTCGCTTCGCTCCCTCACAATGTCTCACTCTCACCTCTGGCTCAAACTTGGCAACCCAGAGTGTGGTTGGGCATGAGCCCCTATACACAAAAATTGTGAGGCCCCTTGGGGTTTTGCCCCCCCCCCCAATCAAAAACTGCTTCCGGCGCGCCTGCCTCTGACCTAATAAAACAAATATGCAATTTAGCTGATTATCTGTATAATGCTAATACAACAAATTTTCAATGTTGCCAAGGTAACATTGCTAAATTATCTAAAGAAACCTTTAAGCACATGAGAAAAAACAAACAAATATTGGACTGTCTACAACCTATTATCGCCTACAGGAATAATTCATCATCGATTATAAACGATAGTATCAAAGTGGAAATAACCCAATGATGCCAGGGTGGTAATATTGCTAGATTTCCTAAAGAATCCCTTTAGAACATGAGTAAAAACAAACAAACAAATATTGGACTTATGAACGTCTACAACATAATAGGATCGCCTACAAGAATAATTCATGATCGATTATAAACGATCGTATCAAAGTGGAAATAACCCAATGATCCCAAGGTGGTAATATTGCTAAATTTTCTAAAGAAACCTTTTAGAACATGAATAACAAAAGAAAATACAGTAGGACTTATGATTAACTTCTTCAGGTCTAATGGATACAGGATTCATTCATGATCGATTATAAACAATCGCATTAGAGTGCAAAGTAAAATTCCAATTTTTATAACTATTTACATTGAAAACATTGTTATTATGATCTTGTTTTTGCAGATATTAAAACTAATATAAATACCAACCTGTTTTTAATATTTTCAACATGATTTGCAAATTAATTATTTAGGCATCAACTCTTTGAAATACTAAACAATCAATACTAACCATTTAAATCTCACATACTAAGAAGCGGGATATATATACGGAACCTATACGATAACTGATCAGTAAGGTGTTAGACGTAGGTTATAGGATAGGTATAGGATTGAGGAATAGGATAGGATTATGTGTTTACATGTTATAAAAGTGTTGACTGTGGAATAAACTACAAGACATAACCATCTCAATTTTTTAATTATTAATAATGTAAAAATCGCTTCAAAATATGACGTCAATACGTCTTTTCGTCATAAAAAGACGACGTTAGCACGTCAGAATATGACGTCTATATGTCGTGAAACGCGGGTGCAAAATCTTCACTTTTTGACGTGAATTTATGACGTCTTTAAGGCGACGTACACGACGTGAAAATCACGTCAAATCAATACGTAAAAATCACGTCTTATATTGACCAATAAGACGTCTTTATGTCGTCTTAATAACGTAATTAATGGTACAAATGGACGACTTAAAGACGTCATAAAGACGCCTTTTCGGATAAAAATACGTCATTATCACGTCAAAATATGACGTCTATATCACGGTAAACGCGGGTGCAAAATCTTCACTTTTTGACGTGAATTTACGACGTCTTAAAGACGACGTACACAAGGTGAAAATCACGTCAAATCCAGACGTAAAAATCACGTCTTATTTTGACCAATACGACGTCTTTATGTCGTCTTAATAACGTAATTAACGGTACAAATTGACGACTTAAAGACGTCATAAAGATGCCTTTTCGGAAAAAAATACGTCAATATCACGTCAAAATATGACGTCGATATCACGGTAAACGCGGGTGCAAAATCTTCACTTTTTGACGTTAATTTAAGACGTCGTTAAGACGACGTACACGACGTAAAATGACGTAAATTTGACGTAATTTTTACCAGTGTCTGCTATCAGGGCCTCTGGCTCTGCCCCAGCCCTCGGTCGCTTCACTCCCTCGGGACTCATTTTTGGCTGTACGCTATGTTGTTGGATCATGTTTTTATGCACCAGATTGCACAATTTAAAGTTTAAAAATGCAAAAGCTCCCTACCGTGGGAGGGGGGGGGGGACACACACTGATCAGTCCCCCGGGGGGGGGGGGGTCTGTCCTCATAGAAAGGGGGGTATCATGCGTGACCAAGGACTTGCCAAAAGCACCCTAAACGAGTATTTGCGTGGTGCAAAAAATACACCCTAAGTAAGTATGATTATCGGTAATTTGATACCCTAAGCAAGTAATCAATTTTTTGTAAACCCCTTAGCAAGTATTTTTGATACCCTAAGCAAGTAATAAATTTTTTGTAAATCCCTAAAGCAAGTTATGACTATTTTTGATACCCTAAGCAAGTAATAATTTGTTTGTAAACCCCTAAGCAAGTTATAACTATTTTTGATACCCTAAGCAAGTAATCAATTTTTTGTAAACCCCTAAGCAAGTCATAACTATATTTGATACCCTAAGCAAGTAATCTTTTTTTTGTAAACCCCTATTAAAAGCAAGTGATAACTATTTTTGATAATAAGCAAGTAAGCTGAGTTTTTGAGACCCTAAACGAGTAATTCATCTTTTTGAGACCCTAAACGAGTAATTCATATACCCTTTTTCCTGATTTTGGGTGATTTTGAGACCCTATTCGAGATACTCGAGTATCTCGCCTGATCGTAAAAAACCACCCTAATTACTTGTTTTCTTGGTCACGCATGATACCCCCCTTTCAATGAGGACAGACCCCCCCGGGGATCAGTCACTTCTCTCCCTCGGGCTTGGTCGCTTTATCCTCGCAATGTCACACTCTCTGGTTCAAAGTTGGCAACCCTGTGAGTGCGGTTGGGCATGAGCCCCTAAACACATAAATCGTGAGCCCCCTTAGGGTTTTGCCCCCCCCCCCCCCCAATCCAAAACTGCTTCCGGCGCGCCTGTACGCCACTGATAGGATTGGTATAAGGGGTTATGGGGCGGGGGGGGGGGGGTGGCAATGGCATAAGGAGTGCCATATGAGAATGTCGATCATATATCCAAGGGTCATAGGAGGGCATCAGTTGGGGAGCAAAAATCAATATATACAGGCAGCCACTTATGGCCTTGTAAATGGCAACACTCTTGTTTACAATTTACAGGCGGGCATTCGATCGAATGACAAACATCCATTCCAAGAAGTAAACATCCATGCGATCCACGCGAGGGTAACAACATTTAGCACCACCGTTCTAGCTACATGTCATCATCATAATATAGGCACACTACTACGCATCAGTGCATACCGCTTGTATTGCTTTCAATCGCAGCAAGCACACAAATAGCGTAGCAGACTACACTGCACTATGTAGTATACTTATATGATCTGTCAGCTGTAGTATACTTGCAGACTGCTCGAATCTGACGACTGCTTGAGAAATTTGGAACATTAGACAGCTACATTCTAGGAGTTCTGAGGTGTAACTACAAGTGTCAGTTTCTTCTTGTAAGTTCATACTTCATACTAGATCTAGTATTGTAATCAAATTTATCATTTTCTGCAGCACTGAGTTTGATGTATTTCGTCAATGAGAGTTGAAGTTGGACTTGTCTGCGTGCTGTTGTTGTGTTGTCTGATTATGCATTATGCCTCTTTTTAAAGGTATTCAAGTTGTAAGATTCTTGCGAAATGTGAGTTTGTGTGAAGTATACAAACCGTGGTCGGGAGTTTTGTTAACTTATTGGATGCATGCTAATGCAATCCAAAATGTGGATGTTGGTGTGCTAAACTGCTAATGTCATCTACCGGTATATATTTTTTAGTGAACGTTATCATTATGCAATATGTGATATGGCCAGGGGGGCGGGGACTTATCTTGAGTTGTAAATGTAACATCGTTGCATATAATCAATGTTCTACATTTGCAAACGGCCCTTTTGTGTGTGGAAGATGGTGCAACTAGCGTTAAAGCCAAGCAGTATTGGAAAACGCCCCACACACATGAAATTAAATTTGACGCTTTTTATCACCGACCATGTGAATGTGAAATAATATATTTTTTACCAATATGGGATTATAAAAATTAGGCCAATAAACCTACCGCCTTTTAATTGAGATATTTGCAATTTAGACCATAATTCATAAATATCTAGTGCTTGATCGATATTTCAGATGCATATATACGCTGCATGCAAAAGCTATGCAAGCGCACGTGTGCACTGCATGCGGGCTCGTCGACCCTCTACCCACAGCTACTAGTCTATCAGAGAGGGGCGAACGGACGGTGAATTTAGGCCCAATCTGCAGATCTCTGCATGGAAGTTTCAACTGATTTTTCTGCATTTAATACAAGCCCCTTTTTATACTATAAATATAAACGATATTGATCAATAAGTTTGGCCAATATTGATCAATAAGTTTGGCCAATATAGATGCTTTTGTTGTGGTAACTTTCCTAATGCTACCTGAACGGGTGGATGTCAATATGTTGCTGTCACTATGTAGCCACCCACCCCTAGTTCACTTCACATTCACTTCCGTACACACTGTACATCTGCGTCTTCTGATTTAGGACACCTTGGATTTTTGTTGTTTAAGGCAGATTTATTTCTGCATTTATTAACAAAATCAAAATGAAATATAAGAAGAACATTTTTCCATACATAAATATAAGAAAACAATGAAATTAGAATAGTTATACAATCATAATATAAATTAATGTGACAATACTTTATGTTTATTATTACAAACATAAATAAATGCAGTAGACCAACCATCATAAGCAGAGAGCTTGAGCGGATGGTGGCCTGGGAGGGGGGGGGGGGGGGGGGGAGGGGGGGGGGAGCTACATGGTGCCAAAAAGGCGTTGTATAACAATTATTAACTCGTCATTTAAATGCGTAATTTCAATAAATAAAAAAATATATGAATAAAAAATATAAATAATTGAAAGCGTGTAGAGTGTAATGTCCTCTGGACAGTAGTGATTAATGGTGGAATGGTCGTTGGGGCGCGGCCTTATCGTGATGACAGTCAGCCTTATGTGAGATTCGCAATTGAAAATTCTTTACTAAAAACAAAGAGATGCAATCGATTGTAAAGTTGATGTCAATTGCAAGTCAGATCATGTGACTAAATGCACAAATTTTAACATGTACTATTGTACAATTAATAAAACATGCAAACTGTTTTCAAGGGATACAAGAATTGCAGTCTTTATAAGCAGTTGTTTTTACATTTGCTGGTGGTCTTTATAGACAGTTGGTCACCAGAACAGGTTTAAAGCTAAATGACAGTAGTGGGAAACGCCCCACGCACAAAGAAATGAAACATTATACAGTTGTTAAAGTGTTTATTTAAAGAAAAAGCAACATAAGCCAAGTTTCATCTTTCCAAAAAGTTCAAATCATACAGAAAATGAAAATATCACTTTCCAAGTACTCGCACATCCGAAAATTAAAACAAAAATGAAAATACTAAACGCTGCTTCAAAACCACAATCCAGCTACGAGTGGGGTCCGATAGCTGGGTGTGTTGTACTGACGTAGAGCGAGGGGTTGTCCAATCAGAAGCCTCGGTTTCTACCACATTATATACCGGATTTATACCCCTTTATACCGGGGATTCCGTGGTTGTTTAAACTATTTTCTATACAATTATGGTGGTTTAAACTGTTTGAACTTATAAAACAACAGTTTATATTCGTTGTAAAGTTATTCTTTTATTCATTAATGTGTCTGATAAAGTAAAAATAGGTAAATAAATCACCTAGTCTGCGAGTTGAATCATACTCGCCGGCAGCATGCATGATACGTGGAGAGCCTCGACCGTGCGCGTATGCGGTGGACAATGCATGCAATATAATAGCGGCTAGTGCAGTGTATGTAGCTCGCTTCAATTCAGCTCGCGTAAAGTGCACTATTATCAGCTGTTTTTGCAGGTAATTGTTCCGTATTTTGTTTTAAAAGCCCTACAAACATGTAAGCAAAATAAGAGATAGTCTAGAATAGGTGTGATCGTAATAATCTTGCATTTTCGTTCCTTTTCGGAGCATTTTAAAAGTGCAATTACTTACAAGGCAGTCATGGCAGTTGGCGTGCAGCTAGCTAGGTATAGCTATAGAGCACAGCCTGTCTCGCGGAGCGGTGCCGCTGAAACTCTAGTGCGTGTTCGTATCATTCAACTGACGGGCATTTCTTTTTTCGAGGCACGTTCAATTTGCGTCTCTCAATTTGTCAAACAAATCTCTAATTTTGGGAAAATAACCACTCATACGGTAAAATATCTACTTTTACACTAACATTGGGCAATTCTAGATTTTTGTTTCTTCATTTCCGATGTTGCAAAACGAGCGAGCGATGGACGATGTAAACAAAATAATGCACGCAAACTGATGTATACCGCGATATAGCAGAGAATTCACCCCCTCGTCACACGTCATCGACCTAAGCGGCGAGATCGGGGTGAATTTGGGCCTGGTTTGGAGGGTGAATTTTTCTCATTTTCAATTTCGATTTAAAAATATTTTTAAAAAATTCAAAAAAACTGAATTTCTCGAGGCTTGTTAAGTACAAGATTACCTTCACAATCATACCAAATTCGACTCAATTTATAATCAATGAGCGAACCGTTTAAAGATGAATAACAGTTTTGGGAAAGTTACAGAAAACATTTATAATTGATCAATATTGTTGAATAAGTATCTAAAAAGGGCTTGTGTGGTAAAATTCGAACCTAACGATGCGTTAAATGCAAAAATATTGGAAGAAATCCAATACCCGCCCGTGAAATGTATAAATCCACCGCCCGTTCGCACCTGTCCGCGCCGCTAGCGCTGGACTGGAGATATCGACAAGCTGGGGACAAGCCCGTATAGTGAACGCACGCGGTCAATAATGCACGTAGCGTATGCGCGATTCCGCGTTGGCGATATCTATCCGCAACAGATCAATTTATAATTGTGCAAATATATCAATTAGTAGGCGGTTTCTTGGCCAAATTTGTATAATCCCATATTAGTATAACTATATTCTTTCACATGGTTGGTTAAATAAGAGCGACATTTCATTGTTAGGGGGTGGGGCGTTTCCCACTACTGTCATTCACCTTTAACTAGTGGTGGAGGGAATAGCATGGAATGTTCCACTCCGAGGGATTTTAAATGCTATTGAGGGAAGAACAAAGTTAACAACTGTTTTATCATCTGACTAAATCCGGGGGCTAAAATATGTACACATTCATGCATCAAAAACAACATACCTTTGGTTCTCATTGTGACCTCATAATACAATCTCTTTTGCAGCGCGCGCCATGCAGTGAACAGTGCATCTGCCATGTAACAGTTAAAACTGACATGGCAATCACGTGACTGTGACGCATATTTTTACTAAGTCAGATGATAAACGCTCTTATTACCAACCCTGTGAAAGAATATAATTTTACTAATTATGGATTATCAAAATTTGGCCAGGAAACCTATTACTAAAATTTGGTATATTTGCAAAATTATAAAACTAATTTGCCGCAAATCGATATCGCCAGTGCGGAATCGCACATAGGCCTATGCTACGTGCAAAAGACCTTGTGGTCGCCATGTGGCATCCGGTATGCGGGCTTGTCGATATCTCCAGCTCCGCGCTAGCGGCGCGGACATGTGCGAACGGGCGGCCATTGGGATATTTCTGCATTTAACGATGCTTAGGTTCGGATTTTACCACACAAGCCCTTTTTATATACTTATTCAACAATATTGATAAATTAGTTTGGCCAATATAGATGTTTTGGGTTATCTTTTCCAAAACTGTTATTTGGCTTTAACTGAACTGGTTTATATGGTACAACTCTACTTGGTATGTTATTTTGTATGTATGTGCATTATTTACTTGACATTGTAGTTTGACTTTCAAAATATATATGTATTGTACTCAACTATTAGATGTTGTAATATTTGTATGCTGCCCTCATCTGTTTTCCAATTGAATAGGTACTTGCTTTGGGTGTCTGTTAGACCCCGTTTACAGTGAGCAAAAGGCCAGGCCAGGCCGCGGCCAGGCCGCGGCCTGGCCCCGCACTGTAAACGCACTGGGGCCAATTGCGCGGCCAATTGCGAGGCCAAACTGGCCGCGCATTTGGACCAGCTCTGGAGGTAGTCTCGGCCTCGGCCTGGCCCGGCCTTTTCTCACTGTAAACGCACCGGGGCCAATTGCGCGGCCAATTGCGGGGCCAACTGTTATCCTCCTGTCATTGTCACGATTTTGCACTCGAAGTCGACGAAGTCGATCTTCCTCGTCCATATTCTCGTGTTGTAGGGTAGAACAAAGATTAATCAATTATTATATTAGGTACGGGCAGCTGTGATATTCGAAGGTTCGCCGTGCATTTAACATGCATAAACATAGGGAATTGGGGAAAAGATTCATTGGAAATATCCCGCGCGCGCGCGACCGGATCTACACTGTGACCCCCGGCGCGCCCCCCAAAATAATTGTTTGTTTACATGCAGAGCGCCACTATGACAAAATATTGGAAGGTTACAATGTAGGCCGCGGCCTGGCCTCGCACTGTAAACGCACAAAATTGCGGGGCCAACTCGGCCGCGGCCTGGCCCGGGCCTGGCCCGGCCCTGCCTTTTTCTCACTGTAAACGGGGTCTAAGTGTATTTGTCGGCATGCATATCATTTATATGATTTGTGATACTTCAATTATATAACAATAGTAAGACTATATATTAGTTCGAAGATTAAAATTTCTAGTCATAACAAACTGGGTCTCTTTGGAAATAAAGGGGGGGGGGGGAAGAAGAGATTGTCCATGTGTGTGAATATGGTTTCTTTTGATGTGTGTGTATATATATATGCAGCCATGTTTGGTGTTTGTGTGTTTAATGCTAAAACAGATGTCTTGTAATTTATCTTTTTGTGTTATTATTTAAAATGGTATGTATAAAGTAAGGTTTTAATAGGATGTTTTATGTAGGACTAGAGTGATTTTTTAATACATATCAAAATTAAGTTGGAAAAAGGTCCATTGTTATCTTATTATTTATATGACAAATGAAAGATAAAACAAATCAAATAAAAAATTTACAACTGTGAACAAAAGTCTTAACCCATTCAGGAGTGGTCCTGAAAGCTGTTTTTGGAGAAAGCAGGTTATAGCAAAATCAATCAGTCCTGAATGGGTTAAAGAAAATGTCATGTGAATGCCCCCCCCAAAAAAACAAACAAACAAACAAACAAGAAAAAGAAGAAACAAACAAATTATAAACTGAATGACTTGACTACAAGTTTTATACATGTAGTGTATACAAATAATAAAGGAGACATAGTTTAAAGTATAGGTTGAGAAAGGGACAGGCACTTAACTTTAGTAAGCATGTTTTGTACTTGGGAGATTTAATCATGAATGTTTAAAGTTAGTGAGCCTTGTAGAAACCCCAATAAGATGTATCTAACGTTTTATAAAACACACATTTTGTGGACATTATTATCATTCTTTCACATGGTTGGTGATAAAAGAGTATTTTTTTGTGTTGTGTGTGGGGCGTCTCCCAATCCTTGATGTAAAGTGCATTTAGAGGATTTATAAACAAATAATATGCACTATATTAATATATACATAAAGTGCATTTAGAGGATTTATAAACAAATAATATGCACTATATTAATATATACATTGAATTATTATTGCGGCTACTTTACAACCCTAACAGCCAGTTGCATTACATTTAACTGTGAAATTGCATGGGCTATTTAAAAACAATTTTTATAAGGAAAGGGAGGGGGGGGGGGGGGGGGGTAAACTGCCCCTAAACCCTAAGATGCATTTTTCTTTACTGTAGCTTGAGTGTGTTATATATTGCATTGTTTGGTAGATGATGTGCTGGAGATGCAATTACAATAAATTAATATACGGTATCACTATCTCTACCTCCTTCAGTTTACTGGAATTGTATAGTTTATGCTAGATGGTAGATAAAGCCCCTGCGACCAAGTATTGATTGTATTGAGTGCAATCTCTAGTAATTTGTAACTCTGTTATCTTTTCGTGTGTGTGTGTGTGTGTGTGTGTGAGGTTGTTGGAACTGTGGTTGTTAAATAATGTAGTACTATCACTCACTTTTATTGCAAACTTGTACAGATAGGCTGCTGAAAAATAGAACACTCTCTATATGATTGTACATGAAGCATATTCACTACAAAGCATACATATGGAAAGACTGCTGAAAATATTATCTAGATTTATCTCTTTACTGCACAAGTGTGATTTTCTCATTCTATTCTACATGTTAGCTTCTTAAATTGATGCATGTTTTATGTATTTTCGTTATTTATCTCTGTTTTCTTCTCTAATATCAAACAAATTTGAATTAGAAATATGATTGTTATTTCATCTCTTTCTGTTTCTTGTACATATCAGTTTCTTTAGTGATGAACACATTTTTTGTCATCTTCTAATAAATTCAAACTTTCTTGAATTCATGCTTTTTCTGTTTTACAAAGCTGGAATAAATATACTCTTATAGCTTCTAGAATATATATGGTTATTATAAGCTGCTGGAATTTGAAATTGTCATTGTATTTTCTTTAGGTTCTAGAATTCTCTCTTTTCTGTGGTATATCATTGTATTGCTGGAATTTGAAATTGTTATTGTATAGATCTTTCCGTAGCTTCTAGAATTCTCTCTTTTCTTGTGATATGTCATTGTCATATCAAACTGCTGGAATTTGAAATTGTTATTGGATTTTCTTTAGCTTCCAGAATAAATATGGTTATTTGAATGATCATCCCATTTCTGATGTATGTACCAAGCTGCTGTAATTTTAAATAGTTATTTGTACTATTAAAGTTATACTCTCTTTTACCTGTAGTCTTCTGGAATATATGGTTATCTGTATTATCTCTTTTCTATCGTACCATACCAAGCTGCTGGAATTTGAAATTGTTATTGTATCTGTCTCTCTGTCTTTCTCCCCCTCTCTCTCTCTCAAAGGCTCCGGGAATGGAGGGCAGATACAGGCAGTTGGTACCGCCTGCTGGCAGCGTGCTGGAGATGTGACTCGACCGACCAACCGAAGGAAGGAGCAGTCGTCTGCATTAGATGTCGGAGGAAAAGGAGAGGAAGGAAAAGAACGTAAAACATATGGGGATGCATAATAGATGGAGACACAGACGGTGCATACATACGCGCTC
This sequence comes from Echinarachnius parma, assembly GCA_037951105.1. Lineage (NCBI taxonomy): Eukaryota > Metazoa > Echinodermata > Echinoidea > Clypeasteroida > Echinarachniidae > Echinarachnius > Echinarachnius parma. Next base: position 269,701 of record JBAMJV010002997.1, on the reverse strand, counting down.
GTAGATGGATGCACACACATCTCGTTCTGACGATCACATACACATACTACTACTAGTCTAATGCACACTCACACACACACACACACACACACACACACACACTTATAAATCTTCCCACTCACGTGCATACATACGCACTTTCAATATAACACACAAACACACACATACACATACATACTCAGACACTGAAGAACACACAAACACGCACACACACACACACACACACACACACACACACATACACACACACATATGATATGCTAAGACATACAGCACTGGAGTACTGACTGCATTCAGGCAACGTGTGTGCTGTATATGGATCTATATTGACTTGAGTGAGCAGTGAAGCGCTTACACACCCAGTGTAAGTAAGTACGCACCAGCCCCCGGGACTCATACACACATCGTGGCGCACTGAATAGACAGAGGCGCAGTATAGTCCACAGACCAAGGCACTCAATAGTCCACATGCACACACAGAGGAGCTGCACCATCCACACACTGTGATGCTATATACATCGTCCACACACCACTGATTGCTTCGTCGTTCGCAACCTCAACTCCCCCAGATGAGGATAGCAAATGAGCTCCGCTGCTGCTGCTGCTGAATTATGTGAAGGAGGGATAGAAGAGAGGAGAGGAGAGAACTAGAAAGAGAGACACGGACAGAGGAAGAGAGCCGGGGAAAAAATAAAATAGCAGTCATCGTTGCATAGCTGTAACGCAGTGGTGGCGACGCGACCCTCAACATCTAGCGGAGAACGGGGAAAAGCTGTTGTAGCTGTACACTTGGTTTTAGGGAGAGAGAGATAGAGCACTGTATTTGAGAGCGAGGGGACTACCGTAGTTGTGCCGTGAAGCCTGTGTATCGTGGACTGCATTGCAAATTGCTCACATCTTGAGCTATCTCTCTCACTCACTCTCTCCGAGTCACCAGATTGTGTATACATGTGTGCGTGTGCATTTAATGCGGGGAGGACGTGTATTTTATGTTGGAAGATCGACTGTGTAAAGCGGATCCATCTATACAGGAGAGCCGAGGTGCATCCTCGCCTTCTATCATAGCATAGAGACAAGACAGGAGGGTATACATCGCATACATATAGACCCCTACACCCCTGCATGTATACAACAAGGGTACATGGTTTGGAAGTAGGGAAAGCCTGTGCACATCTATATGATGCAGGAGAACAAATAACACCTTGCTCAATTGCGTCTTGGATACTTACACTGGATTTCACACATTTAGATTGACCATGCATCTAATAGTGATTGCAATTGGGATAACCGTCTGAAGTGAAAACAATCAGGATATAAACCATCTGAAGTGATTCAAACAAATGGGATAATAAACGGACCGGGCTGTTCGGACAGTCGAAAAAGAAATACATCATAATTTATGTTTGTGATCTGTTCCTGGCCACCAGCGCGGACATAGGCATAGAGGACAACCGAGAAAACACTTTTACATCCATAGAAATTACTTTGTGAAATACACTTTTCTGCTAAAATGTCTGTGAGCGTAGCAAGACATTTTGCCTGATTGGATACGCCTCGAGGGCATCACACAAGACGAGCTTGAAACAAAATTTTTAGCTCATTCCGGGTTTTGTGAAATTATATATGCACCAACCATTTATGGTATGTTTGTTATCTGCTCGCGGCCCCAGCGAGTGACACATATTCTGCCTGATCGGACGCATATCAAGGAATCAGATGAGACAAACTTGACACTTTAAAGGCAATATCAGTGTTTTGTGGATTCCCTGCTTCCCTCCCTTGTAGGCGCTGATGTATGACTCTGTCCGTGGGACCTCGGAGCTAGCCCATCATGGCTAAGCAGTATATGTTCCAGTGGCAGGTCTCCGTTCCTGAGCCCCTCAAGAATGGGGCCATGTTCGACAGATACGAGGACGGCGTAAGTACAACCTTCCTACTTTAATATTGATCTTTTATCTTCAAAAATTTAAGAACACAATTAATAAGTTTGGTATTTAGAACCTCCCTGTTTTTTGTTTTATCTTGTTACATGATGTTGGCATTTGAACAGTAAGAAATGGCAACTATGTTTATAAGAAAATGTGGCATCATAAAGTAGTACAGATCTTACTCTTTATCTTTTGTCATGAATATAACCCATTGGATGACAGTGCCCCAACGATATTGGGCTGGAAAATGTGTGTACCAAATTCAAATCACTTAGAAGGCTAGGCATGCAGCCCCAAACTCATGCAATTGTGTATGTGTATGTATGTGTGTGTATACTTGTAAGTGAGTTTGTATATATACAAACTCGCTTACAAGTACGCACACACATATATGTGTGAATTTTCATAATATTTGAATATGTCTGTAACAGACTGTGCATGCTTATGTGCGTGCATTTATTGTTTGTGTCTGTGTGAGTATGTGTGAACATTTGAAACATAGAATAATATAAATTTTTGCATTTGTTTATAAAAAGGTACTACTTAAATACTAATCAACAATTGAAAAATTAATTATAAGTTATAGTTATAATTAAGTATGCCCCCATAATATGTCAAACTAATAATGTCCAACCTAGAACTTCAGTATAGCGAAGTCCTTTGGTTTATGAAAATTCATGTAGTAATGTTATAAAATATATCAGGTATCTTGTGACAAAAGGGGTAAAAAAACAAAAGAATTTATGAAGAAATGGGACCAGCAAAATGAATTTGTTGTAAGAGGGTTTTGTTATTTGATTAGATATACTCGGCAATATTGATAACTTCTGTAAATTATGTTATTTTTGCGCAATTGATATTTCGCGCTGAGTGACGCAAAAACACGTTTGTGGGTTTTTAATTTTGCGGCCGATCGTAAGACCCTCATCAAAATTATATTAACATATTATATTATAGTAAATGAAAATCAATAAAATTGCATTATCGCAGGTTATCGCGGACGCTGACTTCAGCATGAAATCCGCGAAAATGAAAGCACCGCGAATATTACCACGTTTACAGTATACTGCCATTGTTCTACTAGAATATATTGAAATTAATAAGCCTCCTATTGTTTGCATACTTTGCTAACATCTGGTATCTGATACCCATTAAATGTGTATGATTTTTCCATGATTGAGTGATTTTCATGAATGTAATATGATATGATTTGTCTCCTGTATACAGTAGTGCATCTAGATCAAGAACAAAACTATCCAAATGAAAAGGTATAGTTCAGAAAATACATTGTTCTTTCTCAAAACGCCATGTGCAGTAACCACTACCATGTAAAAAAAGAAAGAAAACCCATATTAATGCTGTGCATATTTGAATAAGTTACACATTTTCATTCCATGAAATCGTTGTAGGTCTATGATGAAATCAACTCCTGTTTGAATTTATATTAAAAATACACTGGAAATTAATATACTTTTTAAAAGATACTACCTTCCTTTTGCAAGCCAACATTTAATAGGTACAAGATAAATGTATTATATAGATCTATATATTAAATAAATACCATTTCAGAGCTAGTCTGAGAAGATTAGTACTTCAGCATTTGCTGCATCTTTTGAATCCTTTAATACTGTTAATTTTAAAATGTAACCAATTGAAGTGCTTAGTATCCTTGTGGTTCTGCAAAAGAAGGGCTCGTTAGATCTTTAACTCACCATCACTTACATTCAAATTTTTGTCATGAATTTCTCAAAGCTGCTTTCCCTTTTTTCTGACATGAATTTGTGTTTTTTGTTGTTAAAATCAGAAACAGTTTGAGAAAGAAAGCTTCTAAGAACTGAAATTGCCTCTTTTCACCAGAGTTTCTTGTTTCAAGTCACATTTCAACTAGCAAGTACATCAAGTTCAGAAAAGCAAAAAAACAACATCAACAAAAGCAATGCTATGCAAAAAATGCAATGTTCACTGAATGCAAACCATTAACCCTTTCAGCACTGGTTCTGTAATTACTCATGCTGGAGTATACTCTAATAAGGAGGAATGCAAGTTATATACCAGAATCATACAGTCCTGAATGAGTTACATGATCCTAATTGGAAGAGTTAGAGATCATGTCCCAAGTCATGTTTGTAATGTTTCACTCTCGCTTCAAAGTCATGAAAAGATGATTGAATTATGATAAACATGTAGTATTTTATGACCACAGAGGTGGGAGGACGTGCCAATTGTCCTAAGTTATTTGAAAATTATATATATATTATGTTCAAATGCATCAGAATGAAAGAAACCTGTACTTGTTGTGTAATTTTACATCCATACGTTCCTGTTTTTGTATTCAATTTTTTGTTAATGTAGTAGTTCTTTTACTTATTGTTCTTTTTATTTTTTACTTATGATTGTGATTTTTTTTTCACACACGAAGTTCTGCTAGTTATTGGCAAAAATTGTTTTCAGTTAAACAACACAGTGCATACATTACAGACTGTAATTGTTATGGTAAAGAACTGACTAGTTATGATTTAAGTATTTTTGGTGAAATGACTTTGAAATGAAATTATGTGAATTATAAAACCAGTCTTTCTTTCTACTCAAAGTGATGCCTATTTGGTGTACTAGTAATTGCAAATAATTATATGAACCGAACTTTACTTTTATACAGTGCATGACCTACAAACTGTAATTGACATATATTTTATCTTGATATAGGCAACCCTCGAAATTAGCATAGGCCCGATGGCCCGGGGCCACTAAAAATGGCCGCCGGGCCAGTAAAAAAAATATTTGGTGGCCCGACTGGGCCAGCCAGCCAGCCAAAAAAAAAAAAAAAAATAATGTTTTTGTTTTTTTTTGCAGATACCCAGTAGTCATGTTTAGTTCTGTCTATGGCATGACAAGAGCTTGCTTTTAAATGTAGCATTCAGCAAGTTATACTCTTTTTCTCACACACAAAATATTGGTTAGTTAAAAAGTTTCAAGTAAATTGAGCAAGTAATACTGCTGCAATGAATATTCGTACATTCTTGAGCAGCCATACTCATTTTCTAACCAGATATTGTAAACAAAAATTTCATATTAAAAATCATTATTAGTAATTTCCAGTAATTTCAGTTATTTGCATATTTTGCATATCTAATGAGCATCATAAACATTATATGCTGCTCATGAATGTTCATATATTACTACTCAATGTACAACTACCCAATAAATCTGCAATTTTTGTACTAACCACTAATTTTTTATGTGAGAAAATGTATGTTGATGACCAGTGGTATTTATTCCAAAGGGGAAGTGTAATTGTCACTTGTGTGTATTCAATCGCTGTAATTTTTTTTATGACAATGAATAAAAAGAAATGACACACACACATTCATCCTAATTCATGTTTATTTAATTCATCTTACAATCAAACAAAGGGGAATGAACAAAAGTATTGCCTGGTACCCTGAAACTATCAATATGGTTATTGTATTAAATTTACTTTTGTTTTTCCTTATTTTTTTCGGGCCAGTAAATTTTGGTTTCGGGCCACCAAATTTGGAAAAATACTAATTTTACTGGCCCGACCGGGCCACCAACAAAAAAAGTTAATTTCGAGGGTTGATATAGGACTACAAATTAAATTATCTTTAACGAAATTAAAACTTACTTTGAACCAAACTGTGTATCATAAAAAAATTACCTGAACTATGTATGCTTTCTGCTTAGATACTTGCAAAATTATTGAACATTAACGGATTTAAACAAACAGAATGCATGAGGCAAGTGTAAAAGAGATACATGGATGTGGATGACCTCCAGAATCCAGACTCAATACAGCAAATGACGCACGCTGAGAGTAAAAAAACATTGAAACCTTCTTCCCTTTTCATTCAGCAGCTGACTCCTGACCCCGCATAATCAATTACCATTGTTGGGTTCTTTTAATGCCTTATTTGCTGGACATTGCTCCACTGACCCATCAATTGACTGCCTCGCAGATAAACCCGAGTCAAGTCCTGTTACTGGATTACGGTCTGGTGTTATCACCTTTGTCCCGGTCACCCTTACTGGTCACTCAGAATGGCCGCCCTTTCCAGCCGGTATTCAGGGCGAGTGGTCAGTCGTGAAATCTCCCACAGTTAGATGATTTCCCAATTAAATTGTTCCGGAGAATTGCATAAAAAGTTTGGCGTTCTTCGTGTTGTTTTGAAAACATTCAGACACCTACGCAATTTATCAGCAGAAATCCTCTCCACTGTAGAATTGCCAGTATATGAGGGTGTTTGATCGTGTACAAATTAAACAAATATATAAAAGATAGTTAGAAGTACAAGATGTCATCCTGTTTCACCTCAAATTATTGAATAGAGTGTTGAGATGGGAAATGATTAATGTTGTTTTAAACACAACTTTAAAATCAAACACAGCATATAACTTTTTATTAATTATTGCAAAGTTTCCTTTGATTGGCAACTTGCAACCAAACTTGCAATCAATCGCAACTCTCTGACTATACTATGAACAGTTTTGTTTGAGTGCAAAGTTGCATTTAATTGCAAAGCTAAAATCAATCAATAATGTCAGCGCCTCAACAGTTTCATGCAATGTGAACCCATGCAGTGCCAAACACCCTTGCACATTTCATCCACATATAAGTTTTCAATGATAACACACCGTTTTGAGAGCTCTATATAATTCAAGTTTGACAGAACTTTTCTTTCACTGTATTACTTCCCCTCAACCTTTTCTCTCCCCATTTGACCCCACATATATAAAAGAAAAACACCTGTCAAATGCATAGAGTACAGGTAATACAGAGTCTAATCTATTTACCACTCTTTTGTAAAGTACTGTACAGATCTCTGAACTAAGTCTTTTGTTAAATATTGACTTGTAAGGTATGATTGATGTTTGTGATATAGTAAGATGAAAGATCAATGCACTATGTATGCCAACAGTAAACCAGTACACTTCAAATGTATTTTCAATGAAAAAATATATGATAATATATTATGTAGTCTCTCTGTAGTCTGTCAGTTGTTGCCCTGACAAAGATCTGCCAGGATTTAAAGGTAGGCTCTATACAACTCCCTTTTTAAATATTTTTTTTATCACATTGGCGATATTTAGTAGATAACCAGTTTTCAGCAGTATTTTCTGTATAAAAATATATGCTACATCAGGTTTTAGATAGATCTAGCTGTACAGATGGGCAGATGCACCTGACAAAGTGTTGAACACGATGTAGGCAGACATGAAGCATACAACAAAAATTAATTTGAAGGACAAAATATAATGCAACATTTCAAATTAAAGGTTTATCTATAATTTGTGTGTGCTAAATATTTGTTTGATTTGATTTATCATGATCTAAATGAATGGCAACCAATTTGCTGTCACACATTATGTTGATAGTTATCCTACCACGGATCCTACTAGGGTCCATGGTTATACCGTAGTAATATTTGTCATACCCCGTGTTCACACACAAACATTTTCATCCCTTAATCATCTCTATAGAATCATCACTAGCGATACAACGTTTCGCTAGTGATGATTAAATCAAACCTGGTATATGTTCACACGCACAGAGCATATATCGAACACCAGCTGTTTTCCAGGTGGTGCCGAACCCCCCGAACATCGTATAAGTGCGCAGTTTGCTACTGCGCAGTGTGTTGTCATTTTTTTCTGTCTGCGCTGTCTCGCTGCAGCTGTGCGAGCGAACGTTCGCATTAAGCCACGCCCACTTAGTCATGATTAGCGAGTTACGGTTGTTCACACACGGAATAAGCGTGATTCTATAGTCAGTTCTCGTACGAAACGACGATAAAACCAGCGTATCGCTAGTCATCACTAGCGATACGACGTTTCGTTAGTAAGCGTTCAGACACAAGAATTTTTAATGAGAAGCTGATTCTATAGTCAGCTGCTGATTCTTTAGTCATGATTAAGGGCTAAAAATTTTGTGTGTGAACACGGGGATAAATGCCTAAAGGCAGTTGACCTAGGTAAAGTATGTGCGCATGCTGTATTGCTATGAATATGAAGTCACACAAGGGAATCATGGACAGAGACCTACCAGAACACTATTATGCATCAATGTCTCTTTTGAGGGCAAATTTATGGCAAGCATGGTTGCAAGTTACAACAAAAAGGCGCATTTCAAAAATTCAATTTCTATGAAGGTTTATGGAGATGTCACGTCGCGTTCATCATACATGTAGGTTATGGCAGGCTTGGCAGCCCAAATACTGAATCGAGCATGTTTACAAACAAGCAATACAAAATCAGTGTTCAATTATATGCATGTTATAGAATGGTATTGTAAGACATCTTTGTTGTAAAAAAAAAACCCACTCCATATTATACTGCCAGTGAATTATTTACATGGCCTGCAAACATGCACTATCTGTATGCTGTGTTAATGTATACATGCTGTAAAACAAAATACTTCTCAGATAGCTATGTCAACAACTGTTACAACATTTGAAGGGTTTGTTTTTAAAAGGGCTTAAATCCACTGCTAGAAATTGAGTTATTTTATTGGAATTTATTTATATGCATATAGCAGCTACATTTATGAATAAAAGTTTCATCCAAATTAACCCATGGATTCTAGACTGGTTCCCCCAAAAATTGGGCAACGGTCTTCGGAAAATCTAGCAGTATAATTCTGCAATTTAATGTAACCATAATTAAGCACAGTATGTAATGTCAAATAGGAAGGAACGCATTCCAGTCTTAATCTATCCAGGCATGTGTACATCTTTACTCAAACGAAAACATACAACGGTACATACTTTTAATTTTAGCAAATAATGTTCTTTAAAAAAAGTTAGTTATATTACATTATGTCCTTCATGAATTGTAAATGTAGCAATCAAAATAAATCATATATGATCAGATGGTTACATTTTGTTTTAGTTGACCTACGGTTGAACTACTTACTAAAGCTAGTATGCTACATTGCACTGATCTGTCTGTCTTTTCAAATGTAGACGCAGTCGCCTAGAAAATAGGATTGATTGAGTTTAAAACAAGGCTCCTCTTTTGTTATACGTAACGTGCCTGATAATTACAGTAATTAGCAGGTTATCCTTCACTGTAAAGTCTAAAGATGCTTATTAAAATCAGCTTTTCTAAGAACTTATACTTCTAAAGGATATATGCAGTACAAGAATGATGCCTCTTTGACAACATGTCAACCTTGCATATTAGTTCAATCTATTCAGACTGCAGGAAGTTGTTGACTTATGCGAGTACAAAACAATACCAAAAATAAAGAAAATGGAAACAGAAAAGCCCTTAAATGACTACTTAAGGATCTAATAAATTCAACTATTAAGGTAAGGGTGACTGTATAATCTCCATTACAGGATTTTTTTCTTCTTTTACTTTTGGACTATATTATTCCAATAATTGAACATCCTCACTCTTCTGGCAATAAGCAGACAAGATTTAAACATAAGTATCAACATAAACCAGGCAATACATGAGGTGTCAGTGAGAGCATTTAGCTACAATGTAGATGTGATATGTATAATTCTAGAGCACTAGTAATACCTACTCCATTATGTATTTTAGCCCCACAATGTCCATTTTAGTTTTTCATTGTGCATGATAACATAAAACTGCAAAACATTGAAATGGCAACCTTCGACCAAACAATGCATTTGCCAGCTATGTATAGAGAACATTCAATAAAAGTAGACTTTCGCGAACATTCATTAAAAGTAGACCTTCTATATCCATCTAACATTGATTTATGTTCCCTCAAAAATCATGGATATTGCTTTCTGTGGTTCAGCTCAAGTTATTGTATTCCTGTTTGTTGATATGTTATTTTGTTATTGTTTTTTTTTAATTTAGTTAAATAGCTTTTCTACTAACCTTGCAATAGAAATAATTAAAAATATATACATACATAAATATCCATACACATTTAAAAATAGAACCAGTCAAATGTGTTACTTAATAGAGAGAGTGATTGTAAACATGATATAGTTGGTATTCCTACAATCCCACACCTACCCGTTGTGTAATTGAGCTCCTGAGTGTTTATGCATGATAACACGAAACTGCAAAATACTTTTATTCAAATACCAACCTTCATTAATTAATTCAATGCATGCATAGATATACACTTTATCTTGCCAGCTATATTCGGAACATTCAATAAACAGAAACCAGTCAAATGTTCCAGTGAGAGTGTTTTATAACACTGTAATGCATAATTTTGTATGTCTATATATTCCTACATTTACTCCATTTTGTGTATTTTAGCCCCACAATGTGCATTTTAAAGCTATTCTTTGTGAATGATAACATGTAACTGCAAACCATTGTAAGAGCAACCTTCATTCACACAATGCGTGCATAAATATTTCACTAGCTAGTACATTAGGAACATTCAGTAAATCAGGCCAACTGAACTGTTGTATGATATAGCTCTATTAAGATTGATTTATTTTTGCTCTGGACACATCTACATTGTTAAATGTAGTGTGTGTAAGTAGGGAAAGAAAAGAGATTTCAAAACATTATATAATTCTTTTGCCATTTCAATTTCTCTCATGCAAAAAAACCTGCTTAATTTTGTTTTCCGCTCATAAAATAAACATGTACAAGTAAAAAGGGAAAAGAGCAAAAGAAAAGAGATTTCTTAACATTATAATTTTTTTGCCATTTAATGTCTATCTCAAGCAAAACAACCCTCTTAATTTTGTTTTTCTCTCATGAAATATACATGTACAAGTAAAAAGGAAAACGTCGGAAAAGAAAAGAGATTTCAGAACATTATAATGCTTCTGCCATGTCTATCTCAAGCAAAACTCTCCTCTTAATTTTGTTTTCCACTCATGAAATATACATGTACAACCATGTAAAAACGTACGAAAAGAAAAAGGGATTTCAGAACATTATAATTCTTCTGCCATTTAATGTCTATCTCAAGCAAAAACACTCTTAATTTTGTCTTCCACTCATAAATATACATGTAAAAAGGAAATTGTAGGAAAATAAAAGAGCCTTCCACCTATTATAACATTGTAAGTGTGCAGGTGCGTGGATAATCATTCAGGCAGAAATTTTCAGCAGAGTTAAAATGTAAATTTGAGGGCACTGGCCCTTAGGGACATTTAACACATACCATCCTAGAATCTACTATACTCCCCATACCAAGATGTATGTTCCAGATGGTTCCACATAGGCAGTAGTTTTTGATTATCACTTTTAAAACTAAATATTGAAACCCTCATACATGTGGCGAGAGGTTTGAACTAGTTTCTTACTGGATATTGTTACTCCATACAAGGTCCACCGGTTCTGCGCCAGAAATGGGTTAATCTATTTCTTCCTAGATGCTATTATTCCCAAATAGTTAATTCATCATAGGCAAAAAGATGAATAGAAGGAATGTTTGAATGTGCAATATTAGGAGACGCTATCGTTAAACCCTTTGCCTACCTAAATTATATGTATTATCTATTGACTCTGTGGGTACTGCAATATCTTGGGGGATAGGGTTAATTAACCCTAATGCCTTTAGGGAACCAGGTGGGCCCTGTATCCATCTCTACCAAGATTGCACAATTTAGTAGAGAACAGGTTAAGAGGAGGAGATGAATTGGTAAACCCATCCTCTACATTGCATTTAGCATACATGTAGATCCCAGCCTTACTTTTGGAATTCTTGGATTATTCCGTTCCCTTCGCGATTCTAAAATTCCTATACCCGGTTCCCGTAGGCACGGAATTAAGATGAAGAATGTTTGAATGAGAAGACATTGGGAGATATATGACTTGGTAAACCGATTCTATGCATGAACTTTGTGTAGTATGTATTAACTCTGTGGGTATTTCAATATTCAAGTCGGGAACAATTTAACCCGTTCAAGACTATTTGAGTTTAGTATTGCAAAGATTCACCATATTCCACAGTATTTCTGGGTTAAGAAGACGAACGCTTTAATGTGAAGGCATCGGGAGATTAATCAATAAGTCGTCCTCCAGGTCGCCTTTACTCACTCTTTTTCTTCTCCTTTACCCAAGAGAAGAATAATGGGATGCTGGAAGATGCTGGAGGGAGAAGGAAATGACTCAGAATAGTTCCCTTTCATATCTAGGCTCTAAATTAAAACCATTTCAGAACATGATAACAAATCCAAATGTAGTGCTTAAAACTGCAAAGGTTAAAAAAAACAAAAAACATGTGAAGAACCCCTTTTAAACAAATCCTGCTAACAAACAAATAGTTGCAGAAAAAGATACAAGTCAGAAATCGTGTGCATTTCAACCAATCAGATTTGCGCATTTAGTCACTTGATCTGACTAACAATTAATTGCTACTCTTTCACCAATTGGGCCCAGAAAGGTTTAATTACAATTTTACTCAAACTATTCAAGAGTAGCTTTAAGCTCTAAGAAAGGGATGTGAACCGCTGAATTGTGACACAAGAGATACAGGTGGGGGATAGTCACAAGTGATCACGAGCTGTGATATTTAGCGAGGAGGTGAAAGGAGTGACGTAGGTTCATGTGTAGGCACCAAAACCCTGTCTAGATACACATCTCCCTGCCTTCTTTATTTGTTTAAGATCTTTAAACATGAATGTGTGTAGACACTTTAAGACAAGTTTAGTTGTATGAATTAATTTTATTTTGATGAAAATAATAATTGAGAAAAAAAGTGATATTCTTGTAAAGTGTGAGACAATTAATCAGTTTACGGTAGGGGCTATATCAACTTAAAATATTATTTGTATTTCATATGCATTTTATTAGAGTATATACTGGTACATGCATTATGCACACCATATGCAGGCATTAATAACTAATGAAGATATGAAAGTAGAGCAAATTCTGAAAAAAAAGATCACATGTGTCATGTACTTAAACATGCCAACACACACACATGCACACACACAAACGTACGCACATACACATACACACATACACACACACATACACACATGCACACACCCACATACATATGTATGTGCACAAATGCACACACTAGCATTCACACACACCTATACACACATTTACTTTTTTTTTCTATACCACAATACATACACACATACCCCCACACAAACAAACACACCCACACACACAAACACACACACACACATACACACAGACACACACAGACACACACATCTAGACATACGCACAAGGTGTGATGTGATGTGCACCATTTAGATTTGTCAGAGCTTCAGATATTGATCCTGTACAGGCATGCTAACTGATGTATTAATTTCACATGCATGCATGCAGTGTGGTCCACGATTCTCCACAGTGTAACAGTATAACCGCGTTCTGCCAACGAGCTCTTATCTTCCCTTGCAGGAGGTAGTGACCTCATTTTCATCGTCATTAACATTCTGTGTACGCTGCTTGGCATACCGAGGTACAAGTAGGATCGGTTGGGTTGTTGGTTTGAGTCATTAAAGACGTTGTCAATGACAAGGCTCTCTGCTTTTAATGATATGATGACACACGCAGTACCCCGGGGTACCGTTGTGTAGCGCCATCTTGCGTCCAACCGTACCGCAGCTATTGCGTTGTGCATGCAGTGCAGCGCGCGATTGTATGCACACTATACCCACAGTACAGCCCTAAAAATTAAATAAATAATTAAACAATACCGTTTATGTCATCATATGTATGGTGTTGAGGCGGTCACACGATAACGATGAGTTTCTAGCTCATCCGGCCCGAAGGGCATGATGAGCTTATGCCATGCCGTGGCGTCCGGCGTCCGTCCGGCCCTCCGTCCACAGTTTTCAAAATGCTTCTTCTTCGTTATTTTTCAACCGATTTTGATTCTGATTGTTTCATAAGATAGGGCTAGGAGGGGGATTTAAAACTTCTACACAGAATCGTGAAATTCATTATCTATGGTAATTTATGCAAATTTATTCGAAATCACAAAAAATGCTTCTTCTCCCTCATTTCTCGACCGATTTTGATTTGGTTTGCTTTATCTGGTAGAGCTAACTTTGGTACACTAAACTTCTACACAGAATTTTGAAATTTTTCTCCATTCAATAATTATGGTAATTTTAAATTTTTAAATTTTAAATTTTATTTATTTATTTTATTTTTTTTTAATATTTTTTTTTTTGTTTTGTTTTATTTGTTTTTTTTTTTATTTATTTTTTAATTTTTTAATTTTTTTAATTTATTTATTTATTTTTTTTAATTGATTGATTTTTTTTTTTTTCCCATGTCCCTTCCGGGGCATCAAATTTTTATTTTTTGACTAGTTGAAAAGTGTACCACATGAAATTTGCGATATTTGATGTTGCGAGATGGCGGATGAGCGCTACGTCATTGACGTTCTGGTTGTAACATTTCAATCTCGACTTGGCTCTATATTCAGCTGTAATGCAAAGTCCATAATTTAATAACAATTAATTACAAATGGGGTATTAATGTAAAGGGGAACAGGCTTTCCAATGATACCATAGTGGGTAAGATTCTACTTTATAAACATGTACTGTGCTTGCGCAATACCAGGTTCTCATTAGATATTTTCATAGCAAAAATGCACTTGTGAAATGAAATAATACTCTTACGTACCATGTCATGCAATATGGGGTTGGGTATCAGTACAATTTAAGTGTTGCAAAGAAAACAAAAAAATGAACTTGCTTGCATAAACATGACCCGTGTTTGTGGCAATTACCAGGTTTTTTTCTCTCTGTTTATCCAAGCAGCTCTTGTTCAAGATGAAGTAGAATCTTAAACACCACATCAGGCGGTGTGATGATGTTTACATTTTGGTGTGTACAACATATGTACAGTACACTGCGACCATGAACAAAATGCCAAGCTTGAATTGCATAAACATGTACTGAGTTTGCGGCAATTACAGGGTTTTTATTACTGTTTTCATAGCAGCACTTGCGTGAAGATGAGTGTTTTTCCTGTCGCCGCACTTAAGAGAGGCACAAGCCCAGGGATGGGGAGATCAGGATATTTTAAAGGGATCGAGTAACATTGTCAAAATTCACAAAACTTACTTAGAACTCCAGTGGTTCTCTCATGTCTTCTTATACTCGTATTACCAATAGTGGACAAATCCGGTCACAAAAATAAACGTATTTTCAACCATTCATAATTGTTTGCACATTCCAGCAAAGTTCATACTAGATCCCTTTAAATGTGATCTTGAGTAGGACTATTGGTTATTGTCCTCTTTTGGTGTGTACCTCGTTGAAAAGGTGATTTCATAATGCTCAAATCTGATTATATATTTTCATATCTTTGTGTGTATTTTTAACTTGTTTCTTAATTATGAGATTGTATTATTATTAGAAAGTTCTGTCATTTTCATCAAACTTGCTTTGCAATGATAATGTTTTTAGGCAGTTCATGTTGAATGAAATTCTACATATATATTCCACATTAACTTAATTGAAAGGAAATTAATGAAATGGCTTCAAGATAATCGGAAGAGTATAATATTTATGTACATGTAGTTTGTATACACCTACATGTACATACCCTATCATACAATGGCGTGTTATGAATGTTATTAAATGGATTTCTCCTTTCTTTGAGATAGCACTCATTTAGAGTATTTTTCTTTCCTATTCTAAATGGAGGCACATGTAAAGGAGAACAGGATGTTCAAGCTGAACAATTTTTTGGGGAAAGCTAAAAGGAAAATGTACAGTATTATAAAGTTTGATTGCCAATAATATAAAGAATATAACAATATAATTAAATTATGTCAAATTTGACTCCACCGACGGGGAAATGATTTATTACAGAATTGTCTATTTAGTCAGGGACTACCAAAATTAAATCCTGATCAGGCCACCAGGAAATACAATTATCTCTAGCCATGCACATTGGAACATCTCATATAGCTTCCAGCGCACTGTATATCTTGAATTACCCAAAACTGGTTTAGGGCGGCTAGTCACACAAATTATTTCTACCTTGAACGCAAGTAATATCAAAATCAAACCATCTCCTATGAGTTAATAAAGAGCCAATTTCATGTATGATACATGATCGTAATTATGTTCTGAAACATATATTCTTCAAGCAGACTTTTAGAATGTCCAATTTTGGTCAAACATATGTAAAGTGACCTCCTATTAAATGGAACCAAGAAAAGTGACCACTGTAGACAGGTGATCTCTATAGACAGGTTCCATGATATTGATTTTTTTCTGCAGGTAGTCACTCTTGGTGGCCGTTATAGGCAGATTAACTGCTACAGACCGGTTACCGCTAAGACAGGTTTGACTGTATATATGATTCTTCATTATGTTCTAAGATATGCTCTCTTCAAGAAAAAGTATTATAATCTCAAAATATCACGGAAGCTCAGCGCCTTGTTTAGTTTAGCTGCACGCAAAAGTGAGGCATGCTGATTTAAATTAAATGAGAAAAGTGGATGCATTGTCTGCAGGAGACCAGGCATTATGATCGGGTCGGATTCTTAAAAGATTCTTCCATCATTCTTACTCGTGACTCGATTGAGATATTTTGTACTCGCTGATTGAGAATTTGTCCTCGCTTTCTTTTGTTAGCAAGATGTGACCTCGTCTACCGTCTTGAAGGATGAGGAACAGAAGATGTGCTTAAGATACTTGAGTTTGGAGTGATGCCTTTCTCTCCATCATCACATTAAAGGGACTTGGAACCCTTCATTTATTTCATTTCATTTATTGAATTTTTTATTTCCAACATATAGTAAATTTACAATTCAAGGAGCATAATATCAAAATATAACAGATCCAAATAGAAAAAATGCGACAATAATTCATATAACTAATTGTTGGTAATTGAGAGCGCTGCTTAAATTTCCTAGGGTTATTTCCTTTGACCGCATTGACCAAATTGACTCACCTTCATCTATGCTGTGCGTTGTTGTATTCCTCTTTATTAATAAAAACTATTAAAATAAAGGTCAAATTCTCTATTTTTTATTGAGATATTTCTGATTTAATTTGAAACAAATCCTGGAGATCATTTTAGCTGTGTATGGCAATGAGTAAGAAATAACACTTTACATTATCGCTTACTTCTTGGCCATATGGCATTCATTTTACATTGAATTTTCACACATCATTCAGTTGACATACAGTATATTATCACAGGGAAATACACATTTCGTCAACTCTATGTCAACATTGTAACTAGACCCCTTTACAAAAGATGGATATGGTTATGTCATCATGAAATACACTGTAGTAACATGAATGTAATTACTGGCATGTATGCAGTTTGTTTTCAGGTTTGTGTTGAGTATAGGTTGAGTATCAAATTGTCTCCTTCTATGACTGTCTCATCATACTCCAGCTTTAGTAAAATAATTGAATGCAGATGATAACACACACCAACAGCACATATGAATATCTCACAACAATTATGTTGATGAAAACAAGTGTCTGTAATTAACCTTTTCAGGTTTTGTATTTAATACTTTTATCATATTTTTGTTTTGCCCCCCACCCACACCTCCCTAGCTATGCCCTTGCTTTCAGGAATATAATACAATCCTTCAACTTCCAATAAAGATTCATGATGCTCGTGACCCATGTAACAGTGTACAAATCTGTCATTTACGTTCATCAACTTTTTATTTCGGGGGGGGGGGGGGGGGGGGCATGTGCCCCACCCACACCTCCCTAGCTATGCCATTGCTTTCAGGTAAATTACATGTATACAATCCTTCAATTGCCATTAAAGGTTTCCAACGCTCCTGACCCATGTAACAGTGTAACAATCTGCCATTTAGGTTCAGTCCTTGAAGCCATCTGCTTGGAGTTTGACATTTTCTGACATTTGGGGATTTGTTTTAATGTCTGCCCTTCTACTACTATTGCTGCTATGGAATGACTTTTACAGTGCATGCATGTATAAACACAAATTGCAATATATACTGTGCATGTTTATAGACTGGCCTCAAAATTAGCACTGACTGGCTAGCTGGCCAACTAAATTTGACAACGAAACTAGGCCATTTATGAAATTTAATTTGCCCAACATCAATGTTTACTTTCCCCAGGCAATAGAGCAAGTGTTAGTCTCGAGCTCTGTAAAAGCGACTAATCTAAAGAAGATATAGACATGTTTCTGAAGGTAAAGCCAGTCTCCCAAAAGGCGACTAATGCCCGGCGCAGACAGAGCCGACTCTACTGGTTGTCCTTCCGATCGGCTCAGTTTTCAGTGCCTCGCGACACACATTTTGCCAGTCGAGAGACAGTCGGATGCCAGTTGGGGCCGATTCAAGACAAAAAAATCTGCTCCGACCGACCGGGCCCAACTCTAGCCTGATTAAAACCAGTCGGATCGGGTCGAGTCGGCTCTGTCTGCGCCGGGCTTTATGCTGTTTCACAGTATGAAACACCATGCAACTTCCGATCTCTAGCATTGTAACAAACATGGTAGCATTGTGTGAGAATTCTCGGTCCCAAGCAATAAAACTGTTTCAAGAACATATTTAAAGGGATCTAGTAACTTTGTAGAATGTGCAAAAAGCGATGAGTGGTTGGTTCAATGTATATTGTTATTATCTGATATGTCCACTGGGTGTTGTGTGAAAATTGCAAGTTAAATGGACTTTAAATGGCAGAGTAATGAGCAAAAATGCAAAGTGACATTCACTATCTCATTGCACTCACTTTGTACTCGGTTCTGACGATCATTGGATAATTGGACATCTGAACACTTCTATCGCAAATAATTTTTTAACGAAAGGGAAATTTGAAAAACTGAAACCTGTCCCATGCTTTTTTTGTTAATAAGAATACAACAAGGTATGAGGGAACCGCTAGAATTTCAATTGGATTTTGAGGATTTGGACAATGTTACTAAGTCCCTTTAATATTGTATGAATTATAAGCTTTTTACAATTATTGCATACATGTTTTCTCTTGATTCTTGCATTTAACATGACAGCACATTGATGGTACATATAATTAAAAGGAAAATGTTTAGAACATGGCACTTTTTAAGCACAATTATGTTAACCTTAAAATAATGTAATATGATGAAGATAAATCTAGTATCATGAGCTTTTGAAGATCTAAATATTGTTTCTGTTTCCCCATCTCAATATCTATCCATGGGACTGGTTGCACAATAACGTTATCACATACATTTATTTGCTCTCTTGATACTTGCTTTTAGCCTGTCAGCACATTGATGTTCCAGGGACACTGTCCATACATTCTATTGATTGACCTTTTCATTTTTGACATGCGCCTTTGAAGATATCATTGCTTGCTTGTTTCTTAAATCAGACACCTGAGAATTTATTTGTTGATCTTGAATACTGTCCGATATCCATATTAATAATTTATAGATCGCAAATAAACCTTAAAGGGGACCACCAGGCACAGAACAACACATTTTTATATGTTTTGGTACCGTTTTGGGATATCAAATACATGTAGATACAGTACCCAACCTTTTGCAAAGGGTTGTGTAATTCATAAACAATGCAATTCATTACCACCACTTACGGAACCACTATTATTTCATGGTTCTGTACACGCCAAACATTTGCGAGTGCGCCAATTCTATTCATGCGTACAGTACGTTTGGAGACAATAGAATCCCGGACAAAGGTAGTCTTCACACATGCAGACCCATGAACGCATGCTTTAGAATGATGATGCGTTTTCCAATTATATATTCTTTTTCTGGAAACATATTTTTTTCTGAACTTGTTGATGGAATGGACTACTAAAGATGTTACCTTTCATATATAAGAATATTATTTTTGGGTGGTGGTACCCTTTAAAGGCATTTATACCAATTTGAGATCATTATGATTAAACCTGCTGAAAAACAATGAAATTGATAGTTTTAATCGTATCTTTCATTTTATAATCATAAACCACATCTTGATATTAGCAATCAGTATGGCAACATTTAAAATACAATATTTTGTATTATGTTAAATTATGGAAGCTTTATCTAAAAATGACAAAAAAGGCTTTGTTGGTATTTGCATATATATGAACTGTGTTGTGTGTGTGAATTATAAACTTATTGATTCATTACAAGATTCGATCATTAAAGGAATGCTTCTCTGTTCCCAACAACATTGCTTTGCAGTAAATAAAAAAAGAAAAAAGAATAGGCTTACAGGGATGTAAGTTTTCCGGATTTTGACGGAAATCCAGATTTTTTATAAAATTCTGTTTTTTTTATTTGTATTTATTTATTTTTTTTGATCAACAAACGTGTCCGTAATTACAAATTACAATCAAAACCTATCCATCATGTTACTAAAAACTGCAAAGTTCAAAGGCAAATTTGCAAAATTGTCCTGCAGGGGCGCTGCTATGGGGCAAGGGCGCTGCCCCTGCAACCCCGCCAGGGGGCTACCGCCCCCTGGACCCCCAGTTTCTGGATTTTTTTTTTAGTTCCACTTACATCCCTGGGCTTATACAAATAAGCTCTCCACATCACCTTCAACAATATTTTTGTAAGGACTGTTTTTTCTTCTTCATAAATCACATTATTATACAGGAAGTAGTTGGCACAATAAGATCATCTCATGCTTTCTCTTGATCAGGTCTGCTTTTAGCATGACAACAGAAGTATGCTCCACAGACTCCATCCAGTATGTCTATTGATTGACCTTTTCTTTTTCGTCACGCTCTCATGACGATCTCATGGCCTGTTTGTTACATCCAAAATCCGCCAATTTGTTCGAAATATATATATGCAAAACTGTCCCATTTATCCAAGTATAATTCATATTAAGAACACATATTTAACAAAGTCACACAACAAACAAGTTTAGCTTACCAGATGTACCTTTCAATGCACATCCTTTCGTCTTCTTCAGCCTACTGACTGCTTTCTATTGGCATTGGGTAGTGCCAAAACTCACTAATTAAGTAGTTATACTTTGAAATGTCAAGTAACTTCCTGGTCACTTTACAACAAAAAATTCCCAGGAAACAAAAAAAAAAACTTGTGTTTCCCTATGTCTTCTCCACATAACCCACAAAGTTGTGAACTCTTTAGTTGCATTTGTTACATTTTATCAAGTAACCAGATAGTCTTTTTGCAGCTCCTTGGGAATAATTAATGCTGCCCTACACACAGAGTTTCTTCACAATATCTTAATAACAAATCCCAAACACCCACACAGTCTTAAAGAAAAAATTACTTTTTAACAAGTAAATAAGGACTGATATCCCATATATTTTACAATATACATGTAACTAGGGTGAGTTCAGGCAGAAATGAATACTCTGAACTGGTCAAAGTAAATGTCAAACCCATAATTTGGTAAAGGTCTCCAGGAAAAGCAATTAAATGCGAGTCAGTGAGGAGCTTAGCTAATTACCAACTCATTTTATTTAACTGATGAATTTTGTATTACTGTATATAAGCAGCTTCCAGCAATATTTTTTTCTTCCTAGAAAAAAATTAGACTTGTAAGTTGGACACGTTTAAGCAGAAATAAATTCATTGGACTGAGAAAAGTATTTAAATGTCACACCCATAATACATATTTTATACTCCCTAGAAGTTGTGATGCATGATGGGAAGGCATTGTGAGGGTTGATTATATACTGTATACATGTCAAATTTATTTAAACTTTTACAGTTTATATAGCGTGGACTGATTTGAGAATTTTCCAGGTAAACACAATTATACAAAATTTTGTCAAAATGATAGTCCTAATGATGCATTTTCCCCAGACACATTCCGTCTGTGGAAATCCCTGTCCCAGGAAACCATCAATGCCACATCTCCAGACATCTTCAGAGACAGGCTGAAAGATGTCACCCTTGGAAATTAGCACATCAGCTGTGACTGTTTTTAATTTTGTAAATATACTGGACAATTAGAGCTCATCATCAACTTGTGCGAGTATACTCCTAGGAGGTTATGCACAGTACCGGAAGAAGAAGACATAGTACTGGAGTAGCTCTGTAAATCTCTTTTGTTCAGAGGGGATGATCTCATAATTATAATAACAATACACAGTTTTTGTATAGCGCATAACACATTGCAAATGCACATCCCTATGCGCTTGAATTAATACCCTGGTCGTTACTGGTACAGTTCAAACCGGCTCAATTATCTTGCGCACCATCTTAATTAACTCCCTGGGGAGCATTCTAGCCAAGAGCAGCCATAGGATAGTGCCCAGACCAATTAACATTCATTCATCCCCTGAACAAAAGATCTGTCCACAGATCTACGTCAGTTGAACATAGCCTATCATTAAAAAGGCATTTATAAGCTTGTCTTCTGTAATATTTTATGGTGCGAAATTTTACACACACGCATGTTTCACTTTGACATGCGAACAGAAAGGTCCCAAGTGGGAAGTATGATTATGCCTGTATTGGTCAAAGTGTTGGAGCTGTGATGCCTGTCGCAGGCCATTGCTCAATCTAGCAGCAGTAATGAGTGTTGCAGATAGCGCCCTAATGTACCCATGGGATTTAGTCCCAACACGTACATGGACTTGCCAAAACGAGAATGTCGGTTAGCAAATGAGTTGTGGAGAAAATGCAGCAATTCAATTAATTCCAAATAATTGAAGGTTAATTTATCTATGAGGGTTCACAGACATACATTTGTATATATCCATTCATTTTGGGTAAGTGTAAATTTAGGGGTAGTAAGCGTGACTGTACTAAGTGTGGTACGATGCATGCTAGTGAAAGTGTCCGAGGCCTAATTGCTCAACCTAGAAGCAATAATGTGTTGTCGATAGCGTCCGATCTTACCCGTGGGATTTCGTGGGAACACGTACGGGCGGAACGAGAGTGTTTGTTAGCGAATAAGTCGTAGAGATACTGTAAGTGCAGCAGTTTGGTTAATTGCAAATGATTAAAGGTGAACAAGTTATAAAATATAGACATTAATGATTAATGGATTTATTTTTGGCAAGTGCAACTAAAAGGGGGAGCTGTGAGGCATGATGCTAGTGAAAGTGTCGCAGGCGATTGCTCAACCTAGGAGCAGTAATGAGTGTTGCAGATAACGCCCTAATGTACCCATGGGATTTCGTCCCAACACATACATGGACTTCACTTGTGTAGCGAGTGCGTGGGTGAGAGAATTAGTGGGGGGAAAATGTAGCCGTTTAGCTTATTCCAAATAATTGAAGGCTAATTTTTATTGTAATATTTGGAGGTGAATAGACATACTTGTACATTTCTTTTTGTCAAATTTGGCAAAATGAGGGGTGGGAAGTGTGACTGTAGTGGTCCATAGTCTATGAGTGGTCAAAGTGTGGGAGCTTTGAGGCACGCTAGTTTAAGACCACAGAGGAGAGTGTTGCCAATAGTGGTCTAATGAACCATAAATTTACGAATGAACCAATGGATTTTGTCCCAACACATAGATGGACTCGCGTAACAAGAATGTCCTCAAGCAAACACGCCATTGAGAAAATTAATACAATCTTACCGTAGTTAGATTTCAAGCCATTGAAGCAGAAACGTGACGAGTATTGAATGTGAAAGTTTTTTACACCTTGATGCAGTTTTAGTTAAGTTCATTATGTCCCAAGACCTTTTAGGAAGCCGTTTGAAAATCCTTTTATGACAAGACCTTTATTTTGTTGTTGGCTTTATCCAAAGACCTTTTAGAAACTATTTTTATGGGATTAAATTGTATGTTTAGACCTTCAGAAATGAATAACTTTAACCCACTCAATGTTCTATAACATGCTTTCTCCCTAGAACTTACCTCTAGTATGTTTGTGACCAATCATGAGTGGATTAAATAAGAATATTTTGTTGTTGTCTTTATTATGTGTGCTTATCTTATCTATTTTAAAAAAATACAGAATCCTATAAATAGAAGCTACATGATTTTGTTAAACCAAGACTTAAAGCTTGTTTGCCGTGTAATACGCTTATATATTCATTTTAGTATTTGACCTTGGAGCCGGACCATAATATGTTTGCAAAATCATCTTTAACCCCTTCAAGACTATATCGTATATATGTATTTATGATAGTATTAACATGCATTCTCCATAGACCACAGCCCGGGTATTTTGGTGACCAGTCTGGAATTTGTTTATAATTGTATCATCATGCCTTGATGAGTGTTATCCTGATTTTATGTCGGCTTTCTGTTTGGTCATTAAAAAAAAATTAAAAATTAAAACATAACACTGGATGCTGGGTGATTAAGGCAGGATTCGACACTAACACTTGCCTGCTTGCCTGGGGCAAGTAAAATTTCATAAGTTTTCTTGTTTGCTGGACGATCAGGCAACTAAATAATTGTTTAACTTCAAGAGAACAATGTATTTCCTTACACCTAAATCTTATCTAGAAACGAGAGAAATTTGTGAGGCAGATCGAGCTACTGAGCACAACTATTTTTTCTTTTTGTTCATATTATTGTGAAATTAATGATTTTCCTTGCACGAATGGACAAGTAGAAAACAATGTTAGCGTGGAGGCTTGATTAAGGCCTATAAGAGGCAAAAGAAATAAAAAGAGCCCCCTTAACCCATTGCCTACAGGAACCTGGTGTACTGCTTATTATCTCTATATCGGATTGCCAAATCTAGCAGGGAACATATCAAAATGATATATGGTTCAATGCAAACAAATATTTAGAGTGGTTTTTAACTTGTTCAAGTTGATTTGGGTAAGTATGCATTTTTCATAGTTAAGGACAAGTCAATATTGGGTTAAATGCCTACGCTCTTGAAGAGTAAACCCCCCAAAGTGTGGCAGTTATGTAGCATTGTTTTTTTTATGTCGATGCATGAATATAAACATAATTTCCAATATTAGATGAAAAGAAATTGAAATTGATATTGAAATTGAATATTGTACCATTTACCATGTACGTAAAGACTGCTCTGTGCGCTTTTAGGACAAGCTGTTCTTTCAATATTATAATACAATATTGGGTAAATATGTATAAGGGTGTGACTCTTGTGTTTATAGGTCATGCAAGAAATGTGATATTCCATGACGGCATTGTTTGGATGATTATAAAGATAATGTGAAATTAAAAAAGGCACTTAGCAAATGAATATCACTTCTGCTACAGTGTAAATAAGTCCAGGAAATTGTATTGCAATTGTGAATAAGTAGTGGCACTTGTTAAATAAATCATTTGAATGGGCAATTGCAAAGTTGAAATTATGATACAATTTGTTATTCATGAAAATATGGTTAATAAATTATGGAACTTTGCAATGAGTATTATCCTGTATATAGTGACCACCAAAAAGAAAAAAAAAAATGATTACTGTAGACAGCTGACCTCTATCTACCATATTTGTCGGTGTATTAACCGCTCCGGTGTATTAACCGCACCCCCTAAAAAAAAAAAAAAAAAAAAAAAAAAGAGGTTAAAAAAGTGAGGTTAATACGGTCGTGTATTAACCGCACCCCCTTTTTTTTTCTTTTTTTGTTGTTGAAAAAAGGTGCGGTTAATACACCAGCAAATACGGTAGATAGATTATATAACATTGTTTTTCTCTGTTAGGGATCGCTTTTAGTGGCCACTTTATGCAGGTTGGGTGAGATATAGACAGGTGGGCGATCCACAGGTGGTCGATCCACAAGTTTGACGGTATGGAACTTAGTTGAATAGGTGGGTGTAGTGGGTAAGGAAACTATTATGTTTGTGTTGTTCAGCACACAACTTTAATTTACGTAAATAAGTAAACAACACTAAGCAAAATATAATATCTCAGGTAATGCTAGAATGGGTACTTATAGGCAAACAATATTACTGTTTTAAAGTTGAATATGGTATGAGAGAATATTTTATGTACATTATTTAATGTAGATACTGTGAATAAACACTTCAAACAAAATAACGCCACTTAGGTTAAGTGTAAATGGGTACTTTGGCAAATGATAATATTACAGTATAAAAGGTGAATAAGGTATGAGAGTATTGTAATTTACATGATTTAGGTAATGTAACGAAACACTTAGCAAAATAACATCACTTTAAGGGCCTAAGTGTGAATTTGTACTAAGGCAACAAAAATTGCAATTTTAAAGATTTAGGATAGAAAGGTGACCTTTCAGAAACTAGGCAAATCAATATACTGTGCATTCGCTTGCCATTTCCTGCAGAAAAAAGAAAGAAAAAATGCATTCTTGTGCAACACATAGAGAACATTGACAACTGGCAATTGTGCTCAGTAGGGAGATAGTGAGGTACTTAATATAGTATAGTATAGTGTATTAATTATCAATTGTAGAGAAATAGAGATACTTCCAGTAAGTTGGTTACATGTAGAAGGAAAATTGAGCAAATATGTCATCTGGCAATGATTTTATTTAAAGTATTTTTCAACATACTGCAAAGAAAGAATGGGAAAACATTACCTAGACATCTCTTTCCCTTAAAAGGTAAAAAGATACAATACAATGAAGTGCAGGGAAAGAGATAAAGAGGTTCTTCCATAATATGTAAAAAAAACAAAAAACAAACAAACTAATGACAAAAGTCTTAAAAGAACTTGATATACTAGAGAACACTGGTACTGAAAAGAGATATTGGAGAAATATTCATGAGTATCTTTAAAAGATAAAATAGAGATTATACGCAATATATAGGTGCAGGGGAATAGATTATGAGATTCTTTGATATTCATATGTACATGTTACAGACAAACACATATAAAAAGAAGTTGATATCTTACAGTAAGTATACTGCAAAGCAAGATTGAACAAATATATTGAGAACTCTCTTTAAAATGCAGATCTTCAAAATGAAGTGCAAGGAGATGGATTTTGAGATTTAAATAGAATTATATCTAAAGGTTAGTTACATAGATCTATATTCTACAGTATACAGGGTGGCCCCCAAAAAACGGAACGGGGCACTTCCCAAAATATAGTAACAAATGCATTATGTCCATCGGATAGGGTGTCTTTTCAAATGAACAACGATATCAAGAACAGTCAATTTGGTCGTGTAGTTTTTGTTTTAGGGAGCTGTGAGTGACACCATGTCAGATTCTCTTTTTTGTCAATTGTTACCGAGCCAGTGCTTGATACATCGCACGTACCGCCTTTCATAGCGTTGAACAAGGCGCGCCATTGTTAGTGTGCACTCAGCCGTGTGCCGAGAGAATGGGCATGTTCGTTCAATGGTATTACGGGCAGGGGGTGTGATTTAACTGGCATTGACTAGGTAAAAAAAAAAAAAAAAAATGGGCACCTGACATGGTCTCACTCACAGCGTCCTAAAACAAAAACTACACAACCAAAATTACTGTTCTGGGTATTGTTTTTCATTGGAAAAGACACCGTATCCGATGGACATAAATATTTTGGTACTATGTTTTGGGAAGTGCCCTGTTCCGTTTTTTTAGGGCCACCCTGTATAGTTAGAAGAACATCTTGACAAAAACAAAATCCAGAAATCTCTTCGAAAGGGTAAAGATATGCAAAACGATGACTTGCTCAGAAAGAGATTATAGGATTCTTGCAGAATTGTATCTAAAGGTTATTGTGACAAATACATTTACAAGAATTTGATATTTTACAGTGTGTGCAAAAAAGAGAAGAAATTAAACATGAAGCCAGAAAGCTCTTTGAAAGGTACCTACTATATGTATTTATATCTATTTAAGATATATCTATTTAAGATATATAGTTGAGGTACAAAATCAATACAAATTTGATATTCTAAAATAATTTTGAAGCAAAATTGAAAACCAAACGAAAATGAAACCAGAATTCTCTTTGATAATGCACAGAAAGAGATAATGAGAGTCTTCCAGCATTATATATAAAGGTCACTCACCCAAAAAGAATATATGTAAAAAGTTGACATTTTTCAGTAGCCTGCAAAGGAAAGATAACATTTTAGCCCAGGGTTCTTTTAAAGATTATAAACAAAAGGCATGGAAATATGATATCTTCCCAAAGGCGCTTTGAAAAAGGATAATAACATAAAATAATGTGCACTTTTCTCATCCGTAAATTTGTGTGTTACTTGTCTTTAAAGCTAGCTAGATTGCAGTTTCCAGGTATGAAAACAAATCTTTTTACAAAGATTTTTTTACAAAAGGTATGGATTACATATACAATTGTAGAAAATGCAATAAATGTATTTATAAGGTATACAAATAGTTAAAATCAGACTGTTTGATTTTAGATTATAGTAGCCAACATTTTCAAGGGAATTATGAATGTGTATGGTTTTCATATATCAACGCTCGAAATTGGCGTAGGCCCGATGGCCCGGGGCCAGTAAAAGTTGCGGTCGGGCCAGTAAAAACATAAAAATGCCAAAGTTTGGTGGCCCGATCGGGCCACCAAATGTTTAAACCATAAGAAGACAACATCAAGGAATATGAATCTCAAGTTTGACACCTCTTAAAAACACTTTAATTGTGATTTAAATATTTGCAAGAAATGAAAAGGACGGACATAAAAAGTCGCAAGCGCACTTGCGCTAGTTGAATTAATCCTTATTTATGCCTACAAATATGTGCTATTTCCTCATATGAACACTCTCCCTTGAATTATCTACTTCTTGCATGATAAATCATGGTAAAATTAAACAACTTCCAGAGGTGTGTAATGACTAAAAGTAAAAGCATATGCTTATGCTGTTTTCTTAATTTCCCACACACCCCCTGGAAGCCTTTGCAACATGTAGAATATAAACATAGAACAACCAATCCACAGAGGGAGTATGTGTGCATACTAAGACCTATCAAAACACATGTCTAACTTTTCACATTCATTCATATTGCAAAGTGCAGTGTGCTTGCCTTTGCGATACCGTCCGCGATACCGTCAATAAAGGGGAATAATTTCATCTTTCGGATCATTATTCATATTTTTGAAGGTATTAGAAAGAATCATTTTTACAAGGTAGAGACTTGTGACTACTTGGAATTATTTTAGCTTGTAAAATAACAAAGATCTAAGTGATTTCATTTCCCGATTTTAAAGGTTATCTTAGCTATGCTCAGTCCCATGTGTGTTTTTTTGTGTTGGAGATTTTATGGACCATAAAATAACAAAATCGTACATGGAAAAGAGCTTAGTTTCATCAGTTGATGACTCTTAGATGAAACTGCTCGATTCTAGGTTTTGTTTTGTTTATTCAGTGATGGATTTCTTTAATGATGGTGGTAATTTTAACACATAACTTCCATAATTTACCAATTAATGACCAAGTAGTCATGACCATTGTTTTTCTTTGTTTGTAAATTTTATTTTCGGGCCACCAGAAAAAAAGATAATTTCGAGCATTGGAATACAGTAACAAATGAGGCTAAACATTGCCCAGTACCCTGAAACTATGAATATGGTTATTGTTTTAATTTTACTTTTGTTTTTCCTTATTTTTTTCGGGCCAGTAGATTTTGGTTTCGGGCCACCAAAATTGGAAAAATACTAATTTTACTGGCCCGACCGGGCCACCAGCAAAAAAAGTTAATTTCGAGGGTTGCATATATCCAGCATAAGCAATTCAGTTCTGTATCAATTGGGTTATTAAAAGTGACTGTAAAATTTTTAATTCCCAGACATAATTTACATAGTACGTCAGATGACTGTACAGTCAAAGAATTAACCTGTTAATTATTTGTAAACCGTTGAAATTCCCATAGACTTAAATATCAAACCAGGTTCTGGAAGGCCATGGGTTTAGGAAGGTCAGGCTCAAAATTAGCTGAGCACCTACTGGGGCCACCAAAATTAGCTTAGGGCCTACGAAAAATGAGCTTTGGGCCACCAAAATGTCATTGAGTTACTTGCCCAATCGAACAACACATAATTAATAATTGAATTTTAAAATGTCTTTTAATTCATTTAAGCCGTCCAATTCTGGTTCAGTGCAAGCAATTATCAATACTTGTCTTTGTTTTACTTGCTCGACCGGGTCATCAGGAAAAACAATTAATTTTGTATCCTTGGTTTATTAAGGTACAAGTAATAGGTTATAGACATTCTTTTGTTGAGAGGACTACGTTAATTGAAGTCGATTCAGCTATCAGCCTGCAGTGAGTCAACACAGGGGAGCACTTAATTACCAATTTAATGGTATTTATTTGGTTCACCACAACAAGATCGTTAGTGCAGATGATACCTTTGAAGGTGTCTGCATACTTAAAGGGAACTAGTAATTTTGTTGACATGTGCAAAAAGTGATATTTTGTGATCTGATACGTCTACTGAGAAATCTGTGAAAATTTCACTTTAAACAGATGTTATATGACCAAGTAATGAGCAAAATTGCAAAGTGATATTTGCTAACTTATTGCACTCATTTTGTACACAGTTATGACTTTCCAGTGGATAAATACAAATCTGAACAGTTCAATTGTAAATATCTTTTTAATGAAATGGAAATTTGAAAAAAACAAAACCGGTTCCATGCTTCTATTGGTAATACAAATACAACAAGTAATAAGAGAGAACCCCTAGAGTTCTTAGTAAGCTTTGAGGATTTGGACAATGTTACTATAGATCTTTTTAAAATGTACATTAAATGTTTTACGCTCTGCAACTTCGTGTATATAAATGTATATGTAGTTGCTCAAGTACCATACATTTTATTACATTACTGTAAAGTTAACAAAATGCACGAGATAATAGAAATTATTGTCATGTTTTCACTGAGCCTTGGCATGTTGGACTGTTAGTGTTTAGGGCAAAGTTTCGCAAGATTCACAATGCCAAGGGCAGCATCTTTGACCCAATTATATGTCGATAACAAATACTGACTAGAAATAGGTTTCATGATTTGTAAAACTGTTATTCTTATTCTTATTCTTATTCTTATTCAATCCAGGCATTTTATCTTGAATAACACATAGTTATGGGCAAGATGAGAATGTCATGTTTTAACAACGCCAAAGAGAGGTGTGTTGGTGATGTAGTGCCAAGGCCAATATCTCAGACACAATTATCTGGTGAAAAATACAGACTAGAAATAAATATAATGATTTCTTTAACTTTGTACATACTTTATTCTGAATAACACACAAGTGAACAAATGCACAAGATAAAAAATGACTGGAAATGATCATTGTCATGTTTCCACAGAATCTAGGCAAGGTGTTTTGGTGGTGTTTAGGACAAATGCCAGTGGCAACATCTGTGACGTAATTGTTGAGACAATAACAAATACTTATACCAGAAATAAATGTCATGATTGATTCAAACTATTATTATAATTCACTTTATTTGCCTGCCTATAGATGCCAAACTAAAACACCAATTTAATGATGCATATGGTAATATAAATACTAGGAAACAATGTGTTTTAACAATTTCAAGAAAAGGTGTAAAGGAAAAGGTTCACGAAACTAATGCAAAGGTTCGCAACACCAAGGCCAATTGGCAGATGATAACAAGTACTGACTTAAAATAAATGTTTTTATTTCTTCCACTATTACTCTTATTCCCTTTACATATAAACACAGTATACATACAGTATATGTGACATTGAATAACACAAATTTAAAAAAAGAATACACAAGATAATATAAATATTAGAAAACAATATGTTTTAACACGTCCTAGATCGTGTGCTGTTGAGGTGCAATGCAAACGTTCAAAATGCCAAGGCCAGAATCGTCCACAAAATTGTCACAACTAGTAACAAATACTGACTAGAAATGGGTGTCATGTTTTCAAAGTCAAGGCATTTTAGTGCAAAGGGTCCCAAGGTCTGGGCGAAAATGTTTGACAACAATTATCTTTTACCCTTGACTGCAAGGGTGTTGCTCAAAAACATTACACACTCAAAACATTTCACCCACTTGCAACAAGGAAATGGTGTGATATTTGCTTTGCCTCGTAAATAGCTGGTCGCAGATGCATTGATGAAACGTGTGAAGCAGCGGCGTTGGGAATTTGGAGCAAAATAAACGAGACAACTTTCGTGTTAGCCGCCATCATGGACATTTCTTATCAACCCATTTAGGACTGACTCTGAAGATACTCGGGCTAGGGTCTATGGGGAATGCTTGTTGTACCAAAATAACATCGTCTTCAATAGGTTAAAGATGCATTGTGTTCTCAAAGTCAACTCTTCAAGGTTATGTCCTCATGAATTGAATAAAAAGACAAGTCCATTTTATTTCTATCCCTAGATGTATAAAATGACAGAAGATACATTGTGAAAGTGTGTTTCATTGTGAGAAGGTGTGAAATAGCTATGCGAGTCACAGGAGCACAGTTTTGTTAGATCTTTTTATCTTTTATTTGCTTTTTTTACCCTTTTTTCCAGGCTATATTTCAAAAGAAAGGAACAGACATGAAAACAATCTTGAACAAAAGTTTGTGTTTGCTCGATGTAATAATGAAGATAATAATAAGAATTGTTTACTCTGTGTTTGCTTCTTCAGTTCTTTTGCACTGTTCTCCCATGGGGATCCTGCTACTAATATTATTACCTTGGTCATTGAGTAAACATCCACAATCAATCCAGCACTTAAGGTGCACTCTCTTTACTCCCAGGGGAGCATAGATAGCAACATTTGATTCATTGATTGGTGTTTGAAGTGGTATCTTGAGTCAGAAGAACTCAGTTTTGTTGCATAATTTATGTCTCATTTGGTTTATTTTCTCTTCTCATCTTTCAAGGTAATATCCAATTAAGATAGTTAAGATAGAAACACTATCAAAATAAAAGCAAAACAAAACAATTTGTTCGCTAGTAATACAATTCAAAAGATGATACGAATATTGTTCAAAGTG
The DNA here is from genome assembly GCA_037951105.1 of Echinarachnius parma. Taxonomy (NCBI): domain Eukaryota; kingdom Metazoa; phylum Echinodermata; class Echinoidea; order Clypeasteroida; family Echinarachniidae; genus Echinarachnius; species Echinarachnius parma. The sequence goes on along the minus strand of JBAMJV010002997.1, from coordinate 237,122 downwards.
TGGAGTGTTTTTATAAGTCAAACTAGGCTACTGCTACCAAATCAATAATGTTGTAAGAAGCTTTGGTTTTCAGGGCCACTTTCATTTTGTTTCCAAATTTATGACAATCTACTATTAAAAGCCAATGCAAAATGTATGTTTTAATTTCTCCCAACCATATTTTTGTTATCCATGTACAAATTACTGTACATGACAACATCCATTCATTAAATCATGTGAAGCCTATTTGTAAGCTTGCACTTAATTTTTTCTGGCATTATAACAGTTTAACCCATTTATTCTATACTAGGTTTGTATACAATTCCCATATTTCTCATAGAGTTAATACAGGGCCCACCCTGTTCCCATGGAGTAGGGGCTAATTTGGTTCGTTTTCATTAATCTCCTCCGAAGGACACGACCTACCTGCATTAGTAGTGAAAATAACTGAAATGGATATTAAAATAAAATACATGTAACATGTGAAATGAAAGATGTAAGTGAAAATCAATTTAACAATTAAATGTGGAAAATTTGATAAAGAATTTGAATGAAATTTACATTTTGGCAGTGAAATAATATACACAATGGAATGGCCAGCATGCACAACAATATTTAAATTAAGGAGCAAATTTGGCAGGCATGTAATACATCAAAAAAGGAAAATTAAATTATCTATTAAAAAAAGTGTGTTAAAAGTTGTAAAATGTAAGCTACACCCTAGGTCGTGACACCTTTTATGCAGCTGTAATTAACAGTCATTAAGGTAATTAACAGTCATTAAGGTAAAATGTAAGCTGGTAGGAATAAAATATAAGGATATATTCAGAAAAGTAATGTAGACATTTATGAAGACTTAACATTATTACGTTTAATATTAATGTATGTATATAGCGGCAATGGTTACTTGCACAATTACATCGTATAAACACATTAGTGTTTGTCTCTTTCTCTCTTTAGCTCACTCTAGACCTCAAAATGGCAATTTTGCATTTTGAGGTAATTTTGTTAAGATGAAAGCACTTACAATAATTACAGTGCATGCAGTATATTAACAATACCTAGGGAGTATTAAAAGCGGTGGTGAAAGTGGCATTAAATGTCATGGTCGTGACACCTTTTATGCAGCAGTAATTAAGAGTCATTAAAGGTATAATTTTGTGCATTTCGTACCAGTTCTAACAATTTTGAAAAAAGAGTAATTTTGTGCATATTGTACAAGTTTTAACAATTTAGAATTAAATGTAATTTTATTAATTTTGTAAAAGAACTAAAATGTTTTGAAAAGTAATTATGTTCCATTTGTACTAGAAGGGTGTTTAGTTTTTGATAAATGAATAATTCTAACTTTCATAGGAATATTTGCCATTTTGCAGAATTTCATGTAAGAGACTCCCCTCCCCCTATGATATCCAAACCTGAAACTTTTATAATGGCATAGTGTACATAAAACATCAAATTGGGGGATGTAATATTATTAGGAATTTGTCTGTTACATATATTATTATTCATCCTCATTATTCTACCAAGCAAAATACAATTAACATTCAAAAGATGTAGCACATGAAATCGAATTAATTATTAAGCCCAGGATCATGACATAATAATGTGTAAATGCAATTTGCCGCTGGCAGGGCAGGGAAATGGGAAACAAAGTTGTTTATAAGATATGTTCACAAGAAAAAAAAATCAAAAGTTCATTTAAAAGGAGATTTCAATTTTCAAATTAATACTGCAATCAAAGGCATAAATTATGATCAAGGTGTAAAATAATTTTTTAAAACATAATAAATGGAAAACATTGTAATTTGTTGTAGCATTAGTTAATATTAATATTAATATGCATTATTAAAGGGATAGTTGAGTATTGGTCAAACTTAACTTTAGTAACCAAAACCTGCAACATTACGGTGCAAACTAATAGTTATAACTCCACCATGCTCGAAAATTATACACAATTACACACAACACAATTACAACGACAAAGTAAAGCCCCTGCTATCATTCAAAAAGAGCGCTAGTGTTCTAGGTCCTCCTAATACGGGACTGAAACTGATTTTTTTTTTGCACGCTAATTGTGCTTAAAATTATACATATGATACGGTACTTACCACCGATTCATTCTCCAATATGTGATCCAACTATCGGTTGGATTAAAATTATGGTTTTTCCCTCCATTTCGCTAAAAATTAGTGATTTATGCGCCTCCTCGACTTCTCTCCGTGTGTTAGTGCGACTCCGAACAGATTTTGAATGAAAGATGATCGCGATGCATGGCCGCCGATGCGAACGGCGCTTGCGATACACCTTGTACATGCGCGGTAAGCATAGGAGGACCTAGAATGCTAGCGCTTCGCGCTAGCATTCTCTAAAAGTGATGTCCGGACATCAATCACTTTTATATTATATTTTGAAAGCAAATTTCACAACAATGAGAGCATTTGAATGGGAATTATTATTATTTCCCATGTTTCTTTTAATGATCTTTCACATGGAATTGAAATCAACCAAATCAGTTACAATTAATTGGGGGGGGGGGGGGGCACTTCGGAAAATACCAATACTCAACACTCCCTTTAATACAGATGCACAATATGTTCATATATAGTCACACAACATGTATTTTCATGACATTGCATTTTTCATGTGCATGTGCATTGTTCATGACATGAGCATACCAAGATGCTTGTACATTTCATGTTCAAGAATGTACATGTGTAATACTGTACATTCTAGAACATAAAATGTGCAAAGGTATTGTAGTAACACATATATGTACAAATAAGGGAAATTAACATTTACAGGATCATTGTGTATGCACAGCTGGTATTTGATGAATAACTACATGGCATTAATTTCAATCTTTTGTATCAATTCATGATCATCACCATATGATCAGACTTACGATGTGCAGCATGCAAATAGTCATAATTGCGCCAATAAAAGTAAAACCAACATCAATCACATTTAGCGCATTGAAGGCAATTTATTGTAATTGCTCTACTGCTTCAGGCAATTTTCAACAGCACTCTTGACACACAAAGATGGTAAATGCTAACAAGGCAGATTGATATATTGACAAATGAATATTTATCCCCCATTATCATCATCATCGTCATCATCATCATCATCATCAACATCATCATCATCACGGCCATCGCCACTAGCTGGCACCGCTACCACTACTGCCACCACCACCACCATCATCACTATCACCATCACCGTCACCGTCACCGTCATCGCCATCACCATTACCATCACAATCACCATCGTTACTGTCACCATTATATTCATCACCATCACCATCACCATCACCATCATATTATGAGATGCACATATATGATGAGTTGACATGTATGCAAATAGTGCTAATAAAACCAACATCTTCACACTCAGCATTGAATGCACTTTATTGTAATTGCTCTTACACTGCTTCAGGCAATTTTTGAGAGCACTCGTGTCAAATGAAGATGAGAAAAGCTAAGATTACCAATCTATTTGAGGTGATCTCACGAGTGGTATTATCGTAAAAGAGGCATATTATCACAAGTGCTAAAAACAAACTATATTATAATAGTAAGGACGTCTTCTATGTTTGTGATTGATTGCTAAGATGAACAATAGATCGGTTTCGTAACATATATTTGATTTTGTTTTTAATGTCCGCTGCCTGATGACCTGGAGAGAAGGTATCCTGTTTTTATCCTGGTTGTTGATTTGTTGGGCAAACCTAGTTGGAATATTGATTTTTGCTATTTCGGGCAAACCTCAGGGAGGCTTTTGAATTACCTTTGTTGATAGGTTTTTCCTTAATTTGAACTTTAGCCAAGTGGTAAATTTATTGTAATTGCTCTTACACTGCTTCAGGTAATTTTTGAGAGCCCTGTGACAAATGAAGATGAGACAAAAGCCATCATTACCAATCTATTTGCAGTAATCTCATGGGTGGTAATTACATGTATCATAAAGAGGCATATTTTCACAAGTGCTAAAAAGAAACTATTTAGAGATGTAAAGGACATCTTCTGTGCGTGTGATTGATTTGCAAAGATGAGCAATTGACCGATTCCCTAACATATTTTCAAATTTGTGCATGTTCCCTGATATTCTTGTAATAAGGTACTTTTATCAGCATGTTCCTATTAAACATACTTAGAATCCACATTGCAATACATTAGTTGATGCTATGTTGGGCAATCCTCAGAAAAGCTTCCAAGTAGCCAGGGAATGCCTTTGTTAATAGGTTTTCATGTTTGAACTTAAAATAGCGAAGTGGTTGATTTATTATACTTGCTCTACTCCTTTTGGCAATTTTTAAGAGTCCTTTTGATAAATAAATAAATATATGTGAAATGCTGACATTATCAATCTGTTTGCATACATCTCATGGCTATTATCATTCTTAAAGAGTCATATTATCATCAGAAGTGCAAAAGCAACTTGTCTTTGAAGCATTATATTTGACTGCATGTGTGATTGATTGCAAACGATATCAATTGTATGGTAAAGTACCATTTAAAACTGTAATTATTCCATATGACTTCTTGAAGGATCATATTATCTACTTGTATGTTCTCAATAATTTGATAATGATGATGATGATGATGATGATGATGATGATGATGATGATGATGATGATGATGATGATGATATCCAAAATGGTAATGATGATAATGTTGATGATGGAGAAAATAATGATTATGATGATGGTGATGGTGTTGATGATATTTCCAGTCAATATCAATGATTATTTTTGTATTGTATTATACATGTACAAAGTGTGTTGTATCATATGGATTGTGTTCATTATGTGATTATGATGATGATGATGATTATAATTCCTCTTCATGGACTAACCGTAGACATTACTTTCTCTTCTATCCTTGCAGGATTCTGGCTGTGTTGAGCAGAGTTGTCTCTTCAAGGTTGACGAGTATGGTTTTTTCATCTACTGGAAAAGTGAAGGCAGGGTAGGTATCTAATTGAATCCCTTAAAGGGGACCACCATGCAAACAACAACACAGGGTTATAATATGTTTTGGTACCGTTGTTTGATATTAAATAGATGTCCAACACTTTGCAAAGGGTTGTGTTATAAAATAATAATGCAATTAATCACCAAAATTCATGGAACCAACAGGGCGGATGGTTCTGTGAAGTCCAAACGTTTACGAGTGCGCCAATTATATACCTGCATACGTTTGCAGACATTAGAAGCATGGTAGACCCGTGCGTCCTAGACAATGGACTATTCTTCGGATTTGTATTTTCAGATGTGCAGTGCCATCTTGCGAACGTTCCACGCTCAATGTGTAATGCACACTGGCTCAGTGTTATGCAGTGTGCATAAACTAGCCTAGTTCAAAATGGCATTAAAATCTAGGGAAACTAAAGCCTAAATGCTAGCATTTTTGCTCATTGGTAATCACTCGCTGGGGCTACAGCTCCTTCGGCATAAGTTCTAGATGCTTGAACGGATTAAAGGGAAGCAAAATATTGGCATTTTCACTGGCTGGTAGTGATAAGAGGATGAGTGCGAGCCTTTAGCTTCCTTTTGAGGGATTTCTTTTCAACTAACTTCAACTAATTTCAAGTCTAGTTTAGATGATTATGCTTTATAATATGCGACACAAAGTTGTCTTTAGTCACTTACCATAATCTATCACTAGTTGGCAACTAAAAGGATATCTTGTTGCATACTTTAATAGCCATATCATCTGTTAAAAGGGTAATAAGATGAGAACTAAGCCATTGTTGTACATGATTATGAGCCCTGGTTTTCATTAAAGGGTACCACCACCCAAAAATAATATTCTTATTACAGAAAGGTAACATCTTTAGTATTCCATTCCATCAACAAGTTCACAAAAATATGTTTCCAGAAAAAAGAAAAAAAAATTGGAAAACGCATCACCATTCTAAAGCATGCGTTCATGCGGTCTGAATTGCGAAGACTAATGTGTGCAGAGCGAACGAATCGCCCGGGAATCTATTGTCTACAAACGTACGCGTGAATAGCATTGGCGCACTCCCAAATGGTTGGCCCATATGGAACCAGGAAATAGTAGTGGTTCCGTAAGTGGTGGAAATTAATTGCTTTGTTTATGAATTACATAACTCTTTGCAAAATGTTGGGTATCTATTTGATATCACAAAACGGTACCAAAACATATAATAATGTGTTGTTGTTTGCCTGGTGGTCCCCTTTAATGTCTATCCTCTATTGTCGGCATGTTGTAATCATTGTATGCATATTGTGGTGCTGGTTATAGTCCTATGGGTTAAAGTTAACTGATAGGGAAGAATTCGTGTGAAGGTTGGTGGTAGTAAACAGCTGTGATTTTTGATTGAACAGGCTGCATCTGAAACAGAAGCTAATTACGAAGGCAATAATTTATTTGATACTATTCCATTGTCTCTGCCTAATTGCCAATGTTTAAATTTCGAGGTTGACTTCATGATTCAGTTGGTTAATCAAACATGGTGAAAATTTGGGTAACAAGTGCATTTTTTAATAAATTGTCTTATTTCTAACATGTTTTCACTACTATATTTGCAATTCCCACCATTTAGTTAAAACAAGACCCACCATTAGGTCCCCATAGGCAATTGGTTGATATATTGAAATGATTAAAAGTAATGTGATTAAAACATATGAAGTGCAATGTTATTTCATCATAAAGTACTTTGCACCCAAAGTTTATTTGTTAGTATGTGCAATGATATTGTATATGCAAGCTCAGTTATTGCATTTTTATTTGAATTATCTTCTAATGCTTTTGAAATGTTGCATACATGCTTAAAAAAAAAAAGAAAAGGAATTTGCACTCTTGCCATCAAAATGCAAAGGCAATTTGTTTCTCTATATTTTGTTACAACCTAATATTACCTTTTCATTTTGACGACTAAAGTGCAAATGACTTGTTGTTTTTGTGACTGCACATGTGTTGATTTCACCTTCAAATATTTGTCTTAATTTTTAACAACCAATGCACAATTGCAAGGCCTCTTGATTTAACTACAAATAAACCGACAAGGCCTCAAAATTGTATGGTTATTTGAGGATTATGTGCAATCATAGATTTACATGTGCATATGAACAAAGTTATTAATTTGTGTTAATTTGCATTATCTTATGATTGTAAAAAAAAAAAATGTACCTGCACAAAACTCATTTGCATTTTTGCAATCTAAATTCAAAAGTAATTTTGTTTCCATAATGTGTCAAAAACATTACGTAAGGCTGATGATTAGAGTGTAGATGACTTGTTGTTTGATGTGACTGCAAATATGTTTGATTTTCTTAAATTTTAGACAACTGTTGCACAAGAAAAACGCCTCTGTATTTAACTACAAATAAACCAACAGGGTTTATAATTTAAATAGATTTACATGTTCATACATGTATAATAATAATGTATAATGTATGAACTCAGTTAAAACATTTTTTTTGCATTATATACATGTTTGTGAAACAACACATACGTGCATTCAGGAATGCAAAAAGTAATTTAATTTGCTCTCTCGCAATCATAATACAATTTTGTTGGCACGTTTTCCCATATTTTTCTACAACCTTATTGCCTTTTCATTTTGATAGAGTGCAAATTACTTTTGTTTTTCAGTGGCTGCACATATGTTTTATTTCACCTTCAACAATTCTTTAAAATTATTTACACCAGTTGCACAAAGGCAAGGCCTCTGTATATTCTGTAAGGATCTTAGGAGGTGAAGTTGATCCTAAGATCAACTTTGGTATTCTGTAAGTTGCTCTTAAAGTTGCTCTTAAGAAGATAAGATCAACTCCAAGAATTTGATCTTAGGTATGCAAATTTATGTAAATCATCTGTCCTAAGATAAGACCTATTCTGTAATTGCACTTATGATCAACGCGCGCTCGCAAAATATAAGTCTGCCCCTACCCCTGTCTATAGCCATTGGATAATACACGCAACAATATTTGCAAAATTAGTAGCGCGTAAGACAAGATAACGCGCACTCAGTGGACAATGAAATTCGCTCCATGTGTTTGTTGTGCGCGGAGAAACAATCAAACTGGAGTATTAACCGAAGCCACGCCCCCAGGGTTAAATAAAAGAGAGCTAAGTTAGTTTCCTCAAGGCTCCCAATCTTTAAACCATGATTATCTCAGAAGTAAAACAAGTGACAATAGTGCCCTTCTGTTTGTCAACCAATGATGTCAGGCTTTTAGACCAAGCATGGAGTAATATTTCAGGTATAGCTGGGGCTATATGGAAAGTGTGTGTCTACCAAAACAACATGGGTATCATTTATTCACATACGTGTATATTATATATCATGACATAGTGAAATGGGGGATTGCGCTGGCCCAATTTAGAATAATTGCACAAAACAAAAAATTATGTTTTCGTTGGAGTAAATGTCTTACACTGGTCTTACATATGGTGTACCAAATGGCAAATGTGCTGCCCATTAAAATTGTACCAAATGAAATGATTTCTTATAAGAAAAAGGCAAGATAAAAAACAGTGAAATTGTTCAGCCTGATATCAATTTTCACTCCTACTACTTGAATATATTAAACAAACAGAACACCGATCAGCCAGCCATAAAAGCAAACACCATTAAGAACCCACCCCTTGATCAAATATTATTTCACCAATTCGATATCTACTTTAGATGTGCTATTAAAATTATGTTTACACATGTGTCTTTAAAAAGGGTAGGAATACAAATGCAAAATGGGGTTTAGAGGCCTACCATTTCTAAATACTTTGAAATCAGTAATTGATTCATTAATGCTCGCTCTTTTGTAATTTGGGGGGAACTCAGAATACATTGCGTGCCAATATCACAAATTTACACCACACAATACACATTATTCCCATTAATCTGCTCTGTCCTTGGAAAGCTATGTATACATGTGTTACTCGAGAGAGAGGGGGGGGGGATCAGGGGCTACTACTCCTATATTAAAAAATGTTGGGCTGGATTTCAGAGAACATTAGCTTATATGTTTGGTTTGCGGTTGCACCATGTGAGAGAGGAGGATTGGAGAGTCCTGGAAAGGACTGTTCGTATTCTTTCTTCAGCTTGTAGTAAGGAGTGGGTGGGTGGTAGGAGGGGCTCGACGTTTCGTGCATGAGCTTTAGACTGAAGTAAGCTTTGAAGATCGCCCCACCCCGATGAGCGATATCTGTGTTTTTCTGATAAGGTTAATATTTTATGATAATTCATCAAATTCTGTTTTTGGGGCCTTTTCATTCTGTTTTTTGTTGTTGATCAAGGTTGGCAGCTCTGCTTGGGACAGAACGATATTTTTAAAATACTGGTATCTTTTTGGTATATATATATATAAAAAACAATCAAAAGATGGTACAGTTGCAGCCTAATGTATGATGAACACTGCACTATTTTATAAAGACAAACAGTATCTAATAGAGCTATGTGAAAACTGATATTAATTCAAATTTATGGTAATATTAAACATTTATGTGATCACTGCACTATTTCATGTGTGCCTGCCATTAACCTCGGAACTCTAAGAAGATTTGTTCTTATTACTTTAATAGTAATATTTGACATTTATAGAAGATGAGCGCTGTGCCTGAATTTATTTTTGTTTTTTTATAGTGAAATGTCAGCGTAATTGGTGGCGTGGCGTAAGGTCCACGGACAGCCATTAATTTGTATGCCATTAGCCAGTCAAAACAGCTGAGGACTCCTGTGGATCTCTATTTCGCTACTAATTAGTCATGAAAAGAAAAACATGGATGGAAAATTGAATAGAGGAGTGTTAACCCATAGAGAACTGAGTAGGATATGTCAAGTGCTGCAGTCTTTGGGATATAAAATCAAAATGGTTTTAATGAGTTAAACATTGAATGGAAAATGGACAAAAGAAAAGCACCTCAACAAAAGTTTCCAACAAGTAAACACAATGTAAGATCAGTTAGTTTTATTCCATTGAGGACTAATTGGGATATACTAGTAGTATAGTCTTGGGTTAATGAGATATTAAACCGCAGTCCTACAGGTTACAAACTGAAGGGAAAAGGGATGAAAGAAAAAAAGCTCAACATTTATGTAGTTGCCAACATGACAAAAGATAGACGAATAGGAGAAGACATTTATAGGGATCTAGTAACATTGTCAACATCCTCAAAGCTTACTTGAAACTCTAGCAGTTCTCACATACCCTGTTGTATTCATATTACCAATAGAAGTATTGAACCGGTTTCGGTTTCCCAAATTTCTCTTCTGTTATAAAGATATGTATGATTGAAATGTTCATCTGAGACATTTTGGGCTGGTATGTTTGGAATGGCAGATCACAATGTTTGCAATGGGGTTAAGCATTTAATGAGAAATTAATTTAAAAAAAAGTAAAACACCTCGTCATTAGAGAATCCACTAGATAAAAAAAATTGAACAGTAAGATTCACTTTTTTGTGGTCTGACCACTGGGTTCTGTCAAAATCAAAATACAATTTTCTAATGGGTTAAGCGTTGAATGGAAAATGGCTAAAAGAAAAACACCTTGCTATATAAGTCTCCCACGGAACGTGCAGCTAGCCTTTTAGTGGGGCTTTTAGTTACAAAACAGACCTAATTGGCCGCCCACTCATCTGTCAGAAAGCCAGGACTGGAGATGATTATTTGTGAAAAACAAAGCAAATCCCATTTGCGTTGATGTAACAATATAATTCCTTGTAGTACTAATTAAGGTATAAAAATGACTCTTATTTGACTGTTGATCAGACAGTTTTTGTTATCAAACTGTGATAATAATAAACAGTATTTAATAAAGAATAAAACCAGCATATTTCGCTGACTAAATTGAAATATGCTCATTGTTTTTTAAAATAATAATGATCGCCTTTATTCATGATGATGACAAAAATAAAGGCAAGGGAGGAAAATAACATTAATTATGCTGATAGTGGTGGATGATGCAATATATATTTTGTTAAAAAGTTATTTCTTCAATTAACTGGTGTTGTTGTTTTTTTCCCTTTATCAATTCTCAGGAAGGACAGGTGCTGGAATTATCCCAGATCAACGATGTGCGGAAAGGCATAGCACCAAAAGTAAGTGTCAGTTTTACTCCTTTTAATGCTTTCAGACTAATTTTAATCAGTGTGACTGTGAAACAAATGAAAATACTGAAAGAATCATTACCAGATATGATTGGATGATCAAAACTAAAATCCCAAGCACCCCATTTACACCGAGCTTAATTCTTTTGGTCGATAGGAGAAGAATGTAATGGCTTTTTTTCCTTTGACCTTTCATACAATGCAGCCTCTCAGATTGGTCACTTCATCGGAGGCATCTGTTTTAATAAATACCAGTGGAATTTGATCGGTCTGAAACGCCTATATCATGTTCCCCATATCAGGACTAATTGACAATTGGTTATGTGAGAGTAAATGACACTATGTGTGTACCTGTATGGTAGTATTGGCTTGAATGCTCCACAGGGAGTGGAGAGAGTGTATGTTATGTGCTTGATTGAGGTATTGTGACTTTTATTTGATTGTTAGGGTGCTGATAAGATGAGATGCACTGTTCTTATTTGATGTTAACTAGTATTATAATCAAGTAATTGTTGCATATGAATATTACATCATGTGCACACATGTGTGTTAGCACTGGCCTGAATGCTCCCCAGGGAGTGGAGAGAGTGAAATGTAAGTGCCTGATTGAGATAGTGTAGGATGTATCAGATGTCCAAGGTAATAATATATATTGGACTCTGTTAAGAATGGCCATATGGAGACTTCAAAAGAAGAGTCGTGAGAAGAGAGGTGTGATGGTGTTAAGGACCTGCTCTTGAGCAGAATCACCAGAAAAAGAAGAAGAGGTATGTTCAGATGCATCGTCGTTGTTGATGCTATTATTATCATTAGTAGTGGCCGTACATACAGTATAGGAATACCCGACCTTTCCTCCACTCGCACTCTATATTACCTCCTGCCTGCTAAGTAACCATCCCCAATATTGAGCTGTAATTTCCTGTAGGCATGGGGTGATAGTAGTAATAATAATGAAAGTGTGCTGATCAATCAACTCCAGCTGTCATCACCGACATGATGGAATACTGTACTAGGGGGCTTGAACTTTGTCCTCTATATACTGTATATATATAACACCAAAAATGAAATCAAAAGCAAACATGTCATCTAAAATATGTACAAGGCTCGACCAATATTCTGTTAACTCATTTCAATATAGATTATGTTTTTCCAATATAAGTCCATGATGCATGTTCGGTTTCCTTTATTCATGGGTTTATTTATGATGATAATGATAGTGTTTCGGTCAATAAATTCCAGCTGTCAATGGACATAATGATGGACTACTAGGGACTTGTGCCTGCCCTCCACAAAGCATTTCAAGGAAAAGGCAAACGTATCATAACATGACTATACCGTTTTAAAGCCAAATAACAGTACTGGGAAATGCCCCGCACACAAAAAATGAAAAATATGCTTTCTTCACCTGCCACGTGAAAGAATATATCATAACTTCGATGTTATGTACAGATTTGGACAATAACTGCTTTGAAATTGACTGATTGAGCATTAATAGGTTCCAAAATAAACATATTCGTTGACAAAGTTCACTTTAACCGCGTGCGGAACAGCGTGTACGCTATGTGCAAAAGATTATGCTAGTTCACGGTATCCGGGCTTGTCGATATCTCCAGCGCTAGCAGGGCACGGACAGGTGTGAATGGGCGGTTAATTTAGGCCAATATTTCTGCATTTAATGATAATAAGGTTCGGATTTTACCACACAAGCCCTTTTTTATACTTTAACAATATTGATCGATTAGTTTGGCCAATATAGATGTTTTGGGCAACTTTCCCAATAATGTTATTTGGCTTTACCCCTTTTCAATATTCATAAGATTAAATAAATTTTTGTTGCCAACATGTACTACGGACTTGAGCCTTGCCCTCCACCCCGCACATGTCAAAACCGAAGCAAACATATCAAACTAAAATAACTAGTACTACAAAGCTCAAGCAGCCTTCTGTTAACCTGTTTCAATATTTCAATATATAAAACGTCATCATCATTTCTATAAATATATGATGCATTGTCAGTTTTCTATAGTCGTAATATCATGACAATATTTTGTGTTTTGATCAGTCAGCGGCAGCTGTTACCAGACATAATGGTTGACTAATAAGGACTCGAGCCTTGCCCTCCACACCAGATATATGTCAAACCATAAGCAAACATATCAAACTAAAATAACTACAAGGCTTGACAAGAAAGGTATAGGCTATATTAACCCATTTACTACTAAATTTTGAACCAGGTTTCGGTAGGCAACGGGTTCAATAGAACTTGATGAATGTCTCGAGAAGTTATCAATTCCCTTTGATTTGATAATAATAGAGTAATGATCAATTATTTTGAGTTGTAAATGCACATCATTATATAAAACTACAATGATATTGTGCTAATTAGTCATTTTGTTTTTTCAATTCATATCATGATGGACAGACTCCCAGGTACCTGAGCCTTGCCCTTCCAAACCGGGGGGAAAAAAAAATCAAATACATTTTTGGAAGGCTACTTTTCAGGCTCTCCTGATGAAAATTGCGCTCTCAAATTTATTTATCATTGAACTTAATGCAAATTTACAGGGGCTCTTTTGGGCATTTCCGGGGCACAATTGCCCTGAGTCCCCGTGTATTGTTTTCACTGCTCCAAACCAAATATGTTAGATCCAAAGCAAACATAGGTCAAACTACAAATTTTACAAAGCTTGGTCAACATACTAGGCCATATTAAAAAGGCAAAGTGTTTGAAGGTTATTAATTTTCTTTTGTGACATTAATAGTGTGCCGATAAATTATTTTCTGTTGACGATGCACTTCATGATGGGCTGGCTTCTATTGGCTTGAGCCCAACCGAACATGTCAGACCAAAAGCAAACATATCGTCAGTTGACAAAAGAGAAGGACGCGGAGGCACTTTTTGTACTTTGAAGGTAATCATGTTAACCCATTCACGACGGACTGATTTTGCTACAACATGCATTCTCCATAGACCTAAGCCGGAATATTTTCGGGACCAGTCCTGAACGGGTTAAAAGTGACCCATTTGCTTCATAAGATTTATCCAAAGCAATATTTTAAAGCTTTAATCCTATACCCAATATCATTGTACGATTCTTCTGAATTATAAGTGGGATAGTTTCTTTGACAAAATAACTCTGTTTACCACATTAACAAATGAACATTGGATGTGGATGAAGTGCCTTGCTGAAGGACACTAGTGCTGTATTGGCGGCATCGATCTGGGTTCGAACCCGGCTCCCGTCCTAGCGCCTATCCGATCGTGCCACAACACCTCCACCTCCTTTCAACCTTAAGTTCTAGAAAACAAATCTGGGGTGGAGTCCATGTAGAATGCATGTTATATTATAATCAATAAGTGTTGAATGGGTTTAGTGGTCAAGACTAACAGCAGAGATGTTTAAACTAGCATCATGCCTTGACCACAATGCTATACAGTACATCATGTTCAAAAAGTCTTGAATGGGTTAACTCGAGTGTTAAACTGAAAGCAGAAATGTTAAACTAACATTGCTTGACAAGAATTCTCTTTCCTCTTGGCAGTTTGGTCTAGATACATATAGGGGGCAGTTCACCCCTGACATTTACTAAATGTGGTCACTAGGTTTCGGGGGATGGGGCTTATAGCTTGACCGGGGGCGATGTAATTCATTTCAATTTGTCCACTCATGCAGACTGACAGATTATCCTGCGGCGGTATTATCTGATGTGACCAAATTATGCTTTACCGGTAGCTAAATGAGACCAGGCATGACATATCGCTATGATATTGGGTCAAAGTATGCTGTTACTTTACAGACAAATATCCATAATCAGTTGTATATCTGGGAATTCAGTTAAACTATTTTATGATTAAACCATGTGTCGTAATTATGCTCCACTAGTAGTTAACTAAGTTGTGGCATTACTTACAGGGGAAAATGTGATTGGAAAAACCCGCATGCAGGTTTATATTCTTTATTTGTTAATAGGAAGTAGTGTGGTAGTGTTTACTGATGTATCTAAATTAAGCTTTACTCATGTAGCTAAATGAAACCAAGCGTGATACATTTGGTACGACATTTGGTCAAGTTGAAGTATTACTTTACAGAAAAAAATATTTGATTAGAAAAACCCCCAAATAGATTTGTATCTTTATTTGTTAATGGACTTAAACTGTGATAGTGTTTACTGATGTGTCTAAATTAAGCTTTATCCCTGAAACTAAATGAAACCAGGCATGATTTATTGGAATGATTTTGGATCATGTTGAAGAATTTCTTTACAGAAAAAAAATTTGATAAAACAAACCCACATGTATATAGTTGAGACTATGTACATTATTTGTTCATAGACTGTAACTGTGGTAGTGTTAAGTGACGTGTAAAATTCAAGCTCTACGCATAGCTAATAAATCAGACATGATATATTGTATGATAGTAAAGGTGTAACAGAAATATCCACAATCAGTTATATATTTGGGAATCAAGTTAATTTGTCAATATTTACACTTTATTTACACATCTATAGCTAAATGAAAGCAGGCCTGACATAGTGGTTTGATATAAGGTCAAGTAATCAGTGTTTTTTCATTGCATTTAGGTAATCCGTTCATATACATGTAATCATCCATGCACATAACCCATGCACCAAAATACCCTGGATTTTAAGTCAACTCTCTCAAGAGAATGCCATCCATAGTGTTCACTAAAAGGGGGACATCTTTGCTGCACTAGCCTGGAATTCTGCGATCATCTTGTCATTATATTTATCTTAGTTTTGTGAGTGATCGCTGGACAAGCGAATGTAAAAGTAACTTTAAAAACTTCTTAATAATACCCTGGGCAAGCAGGTCTAAATACAAACCCTTTTTATGAGAACTCTGGCCGTAGCTAGGAATCGGGGAAAGCCATTGCTATGCTAACATGGAATTCTTGCATCGTCGTGTCACTCATTTCCTCCTTTGTTTTGTGAGTGATCACTGGACAGCAAACGTAAAACATTAAAATGACTTAAAAAACTTCTTAAATAATACTCTTGGCAGGTTTAAATTCAAGCTACTGATGAGAACTCGGGCCGTAGCATGGACTCGGAATTCTGCCATCCTCCTGTCACTCATCACCTACTTGCTTTTTAAATGTGATTTAATACTGGAGGCAAAAACGTAAAAACAACTTTAAAAACTTCTTTAATATTACCCTAGGCAGGTCTAAATTCAACCCTCTTATAAATAAGATAAATGAGAACTCGGGCCGTAGCTTGAACTCAGTGGGAAAACCTTTGCTACGCTAGCATGGACTCCAATTCTACCATCTCCATGATATTCATTTCCTCTTTATTTTGTGAGTGATTGCTGGACATTCAAACGTAAAAATAACAAGACTTCTAAACCCATGCATGCAAATACCCGGGGCAGGTCTCAATTTAACCCTCTGATGAGACTTGGGGCCATAGCTTGGACTCGGGGGGAAAAACCTTTAATACTCTAACATGGAATCAAATTGTGCCATCTCCGTGATATTCATTTCCTCTTTGTTTTGCGAGTGATCGCTGGACATGCAAACATCAAACGCAAACATGGCGATTGCCAGTAGTCCGTCGGAGAATGAATCTGTACGCACCGGCCGTGTTTGTATAGTCAACGTATGCATCCTAATTTCCTGAAATTTTGCAGATGACACTTTGATAATTTTTTGTTGGGAGGGGGGGGGGGGGGGGGGGGGGGGGAAGGAATATAAAGAAAACATACATGCATCTAGGTTTATATATAGATGAATGTACCCAAAGTGAGCTCTTTTTTTTTAGTGTTGCAGACCTGCGCATCGGCTGTGTTTATATATGCAACGTATGCATTATAATTTTGTAGATGACTCCTCGTTCATTTTGGGTTTTTTTGGGGGGGGGTGTTGGGGGGAGGGGCAGGGGGAGAGAAAAGGAATATAGAGAAAACATACTTGCATCTAGGTAAATACCTAAATGAAGTGTGAGCTCGTGTTTGTGTGTTGCAGATGTATATGTACTACTTTCTTGAAAACCATGGTATGACCTTCAGTCTGTAATTTCAATATGATTTAATAATTGTATATTACAGATTATTCAAATTATCATTTACCATGACTATATACAGGTCAATATTTTTGTTAAATTCATTTATGAAAAATTGCCCTTCTGAAAAAGAAAAACCTGTATAAAGGTCATCCTAAACAGCAGCTACATGTATATTGAACAGAAATTCCAAATTCAATTTGTCTGCTTGACATTTGTAGGAGTATAAATCTTGTGCCAGGTTGATTTATTTTGATTATGTACCCCAGAAAGTACAATTTTTGATGGAAATTGATATTCTTCAAGAAACAAAATAACAGAATATATTGAATTGCATGAAATGTTATTTTCCTCGATGGTTCTTTCTGCTTCATGTAATTTCTTAATTTTGTTTCTAAATTGTTATTTCTTTATTTGAATGTTTGAAAAACAAAATACTATAAAGTCCTCGGCGATAAACAAAATAATAGAATATATTGAGCTACAACATTGTTTGATACTTTGGAGATTATATATTCTCTTAATACTGTTTGCAAATTGTAAATGATATACAGATGTTCTTGATCTATAAAATATGCTTGCAAATATGCACAACAATCCTGTAGAGTGTAGGCCAATGGAATGAAAACATGTTTGCATGTTGCAAAGTGCATTGATGAAATATATTATGAAAGACATGAAATGTCATTTTCCTTGTCATTTTCCTTGATAATGATACTTTTTTAGAGTATATTTGTCTTAATTCCATTTTCAAATTGTAACTGTTCTACAATTTTCTATATATATGCATGTAATACGCACAAATTTCCTAGCTGTAGGAAAGTGGTTAACCACTTTCCCACAACATTTTGCAATCCCTTCTAGAGTTACTATACAGGGCCCTCCTGGTACCCGAAGGCAAGTTGTTCAGAAAAAAAGAAATGCATGTTTGCATGATGCAAAGTGCGATGATGAATTATTAACATCGACAATTAATCGTCTCAATTATGTGTTTATTGGGCAAGCAGATGAGAGCATTTAACTGTTCGCGAAAAACATGTCCTATGTGGCGGATTGGATTTCACAGAAAAACAGCAGAAGTGGCAGAACCTATAACGGCCACTTCCAGAGATTGACGATAACTAAACGCGACTCCGCGCCTACACTTGACAAGTTATTTACGTAGCTGGCCTCGCTATAAAGGGAAGAAGAAGGCTAGAAGCTGCGTAATCGAATTACAGGAATCTGTAATTAGAAAGGGAAGCTGCTCAATATCAGGCAAAACTTGTTATTCTTGACAATTATGCCACCGCTGTTGGAAAATGGAGGTGTAGTTTATAGGTAACAACAAATATTTAAAAACGTTCTCGTATAGATCTAATAATAACACTGTGTACTTGATGTCGGTTGGACTGGTGTGAAGGTATGGAGCAAAACTTTTTAACTGCATGTGATAAAAATGGCAAATACTATTTTTGTTTTTATTATTGTTATTCTTTACAATTATGCTACTGCATTCTGCTGGAAAATGATGTTGCCGTATCCAATATCACTGTGTACTTGAATACACATGTTGGTTAGGCTGATATGAAGTGATTAGGTATGGAGCTAAACTTTCTAGCTGATATTCAAAAAGCCACATACTAGCTTACATCGTAATGTTTTACAATTACAAAACTGCTGGTGGAAAATGGAGGTGAAACAATATATGGAAAATAGTGCTCTCTTTTCAAGTAACTGTATAATTAAAAATGTTTGTTGGGGTGATATACACATGTTCATGTGATGGGTGGAGGTATGGAGCCATACTTTATAGATGATTTTCGTAACATCACTTCATAACTTTATAGCTTGCATTGTAATTGTTTACAATTATGTTACGGCTGTAAAGGGTAGAAAAGTTTAAAATTTAAAAATAAACAGACCTTGCAACAAAGTACCCAATCTGATAATGGTGTGTACTTTACAAGTTGAAGGTTGGGCTGATGTACATGCAATATGTGAAGATATGACGCCATACTTCCTGGCTGATTATCAATTATCACTTCATACTAGTTTGCATGTTTGTGTGTGTGTTTGTTGTGTGTTTGTGTATGTATGTATGTGTGAGTGTGAGTGTTGTATGTTTATGTGTGTGTTTATGTGTGTGTTTGTTGTGTGTGTGTGTGTTTGCTTGTGTGTATTTGTGTGTGTGTTTGTTTATGTTTGTATTTGTGTGTGTATTTGTGTGTTTGATTGTGTTAGTGTGTGTTTATTTTTGTGTTTGTTGTGTGTGTGTATGTTTTTGTGTGTGCTGTACCTAGAGAGATTTCTTTGTAAAAAAGTCTTTCCCAGAGTTCCAGATGAATTCATGTTATCCGTCTCCAAGACGTTTCCTCAAGTAGAAAAAGAATTGTGAAATCATTATCAAAATATTGTAAGCAATGCTGTTTTGAACAGCAAATCATTCTCAAAATAATAAAATCTTTGCAAAAAATTGCAATATTTACACATACAAATGTACAGATATATATTGGATATATGATGACACACGCAGTACCCCGGGGTACCGTTGTACCCCGGTATCCCGCGTTGTGTAGCGCCATCTTGTGCCCACTCGAAGTACAACCGTATTGCGTTGTGCATGCAGTGCAGCGCGCGCTTGTATGCACGCTATACCCCAGTACAGCCCTAAAAAATAAAAAATGATTAAACAAAATGGCGGATTTTCGTTTGGTACCCCAGGGTACCATTTATGTCATCACATATAGGACATAGTTACATTTTAACTAAATTGTTGGATGTCTTATTATGTATTAGCAAAGTTAGGAATTTAAATTAAAAATGTACTATTTGCTAGAGAAGATCTGGATTAATAAAAAAGAGATACATACGAAAGTGCTCATTCTCTTTAGCATGTAAGCAAGTTCTGTTTTATGTGTAATTTTCTGGGACTGGTGTTGAAAGACAGGTACAAATAATATTTACTCAGAGAGATGAACTAATACACCTTTATTGATTATGAAGCCCTGAACAAGAAATGAGAACAAACCAAAATTATTTACGCACATAAACTAATTCATGCTAGATGTCAAAATACCTATAGCATAGAAACATAATATATATACAACACTCTAGCCCTCTATTCTTAAATGTTCCATGCTAGATATAAAAAACAACAACAACACAGCAGCCACTGGGTTAAATTAAAAAAAACAAGAACAAATTTAATAATTTGTGTGTGACTTGGAGACATAGTAGAGGGGAAATATGTTTATTTCTTCTGATTTTCAATTCCTAATGTCAACACACATTTAACATTTAAGTTTACAATGATCCAGATCTCAATTCTCTGATTTTCCATGCTGAATATCAAAATACCAAATATTCCGGCACCCAGTGTCAGTTAAATGGAAAAGACAAGAAGAAAAAAGTAATAAAACCAATGTTTACTCGGAGACATACCGTAAAACTCCGTGTATAAGACGCACTTTTTTTCCGTCGGAAAAATTTCAAAGTTGGGGGTGCGTCTTATACACAGGTACAGCAAAAAAAAAAAAAAAAAAAAAAAAAAAACTTTTTTTTTTTTTTTTTTTTTTTTGGACACCCTGTAGTCATGTTGAATGTGTATAACACATGGTTTAGGGTATGACAAGAGCTTGCTGTTAGTTGTAGCATTCAGCAATATATACCTTTTTCTCACACAAAAAATATGGGTTACAGATGTAAAAATTGCAAGTTTATTGAGCAGTAATACTGCTGCTAATGAATATTCATACATGTACATTCGTGAGCAGCAGTACTAATTAAATATGCAATTTTCTAACCAGTGGTTATAAATTTTGCTGATAATTAAGAATAGTTGTTAGTAAATTTAGAAAATTGCATTATATTTAGTGAGTATTGGTGCTCATGAATATTCATGAATATTTATGAGCACCAGTGTTACTGCTCAATAAATGTGCAATTTGTGTACTAAAAGTGCTATTTTTATGTGAGAAAATGATGTTGATTAATGCTATTCAACATTAATATATTGTCATGCCCTTGACCAGTGGTATAAGCATTCCAACAGCACTTCAGGGTCTTTTAAAAAAAGTACAGGGTGTCCAAAAAAAAAAAAAAAAAAAAAAAAATGTTTTTTTTTTTTTTTTTTTTTTTTTTTCTGTGAAAGTTGGGGGTGCGTTTTATACACGAGTGCGTCTTATACACGGAGTTTTACGGTAGTAAAGCGGCTTCCTCGGTGATCGATGTCTTCATTGAGATTGCAGCTGATGCCTACAAGGTGAACTGGCTTTTCACAAAAATTATAGAAGAAAATTTTGATAGATAACAGGATTTTTCCAAGAAATTATGATAGTTGACAGGATTTTTTCAAAAAATGTATGATTGTTTGAAATTCAATTTGAGGAAAAAAGAAGTGAAAATATGTCAATGATCCTCTTGACAGTTTTTTTTCTGAAGAAAATTTAGGTATTGACTGGTTTTCCTCCAAAGTTTTATGATTCTCCCAATTCCACTTTAAGGGAATATTGAAGTATGACTTTGATCTGTTAACTAGCATTTTTAAAATAAAATCTGAAAATGTTATTGACATTCTCATGAGATATTCTCATTTTTTGCTTCCATTAAAAAGAAGAAAAAAGAGGGAAAATATGTTTATTATTCCCTTAAATGTTTTTAAAGAAAATGCTGTTATTGACTGGATTTTCTCATTGAAATAGCAATTCTCAGTCCGCCACTAACAACTAAAAAAATCAGTGTCTACTACTCTCTTTACAAGCTTAAAACAAATTAAATTATGTATTGATTAGATTTCTCAAGAAAATAATGATTATCAGAACTCGATTTATAGGTAAAGAGGAGGGAATATATGTCTATAATTCTCTTGACTTGCTTTCTGATGATATGTTGTCATAGTGACTGGATTTTCTCATGTATATATATGATTTTGTAAACTCCTTTAAAATGAAAAAAAGGATGAATGTGTGTCAATGATTTTTAGAAGTCAACTAAAAGAAAACAGGAGGACAAACAACTTGTTTGTTCATTTCTACCATACAGTACGGTAAATCTAAGAGAATAAGAGAGAGAGAAAAAGAAAGAGCATGATAAAGAAAGAATGCAGAAATGGATAGGAAGCATAAAAAGAGAGGGGGAGAGACATACAAGAAATCATAAACAAGTAGAGAAAAGAGAAAAGAGGAGGGAGAGAGAGAGAAATTAGGAGAAAGAAAGAAAACAACAAATTAACACAAAAATAGTAGGAGAGACTTGAAAGGGAAACAAGAAGAAAAAGAGGAAAGAGAGAATAAAAGAGAAAAAAGAAAGAATTCTCCAAGATAGGAAGGATCTTCCAAAGATGTGAACATATTATTTCAGCTGAAATGAAATCTTTCAGTATATTTGGGATAAGTCCCATTATATAAAATCAGTAGAAAATGTGACATAATCTCCCCTCAGATTGACTAGGCAATATAAACAGTTCTGTATAAATAAGGAGTTAATTGAAAATGTTTATTCAAAATGGTATAAAATCAGGCAACAAGCTAAATCTCAGATTGAATAGGCAATATAAATAGTACCGTATAACTAATGAGTTCCTTGAAAATGTTTATTCAAAATGGTATAAAAATCAGGCAACAAGCCAAATCGGTTGCCATATTCAGCACGCCTCCTGTTTGCCCTCTTTACAGTATGTGGTTGCCGCAAATGATCGCTCGGAAATTGGAGCAAAGTATTCCATCCCAAATCCCAAGACATACTTACGGCCCATCACTTCAAAGTCTTGCATAAACAAGCTTATAATATTATTCTTCTTTTATAACCAGTTGCCAACACGCTTATCAACTACATGTAGTTGTACAGGAAACAAGAATTTTACATAGACTTATTACACCACTCACCAGGGTATAGTAGTCAATGGGTTCAAAGCAGTCTCAGCAGTTGGATAAGACAGTTGTTGGAAATGGGAGAAGAATGGCCGCAGCCTCAAGTTTAAAGGGACATGCATATCATGAATATCATTATTGTTTTTTTCTTCTTTCTTTTGTTTCACATTGTTTTGGAGGGCAAGTTAATTTTCTGTTTGGGCCAAACAAATAGGAAAATGCATGATTTACTAGCCTGAATGGGCCAGTAGAAATGAGGAGAATTGCCCATAGCCCTTGGCCATATTTGTTATTAACCCCTTGCCTATGGGAACTGTGTGGGCTATGTACAAATTCTAAGTGTATTTCAGAAAATCAAAGGGAATGGGTTATAAAGTTTTATTTATATTTGAATAATATCAGCATGTTAATAATTGTACAAGGTAGTTGTAAGAAGCTAGGGAGTACTGCCTAAGTCTCAAGTTTAAAGGGATATTCCTTGATTTGTTACTGTCTGAATGTGGTTTGAAATCCAATATAGGCCAGGTAAAAAAAAAGCTGCTCTGTGTAAAAGGAGTTAAAAGCCCCCCACAAATTTGTCCTCTGGATATTAGTACAGCGCTCTGACCGGTATTAGTATGAGCTCACGAAAATCCATATTTTCTTTGAAGTATGAATAAACTTTAGCCAGTTGTGAATTCTGAACTGTACAATCCAATATTTGACAGGTAAAAAAAAACCTGTTTTGTAAAAAAAAAAAAAATACACAAATTACTCCTCGGGATATGAGAACAGCGCTCCTGACTTGGTAATAGAGGAGTGGATTTGGTGAATGTCAAATGTCAGGCAAAAGGGTACGTCTATAAATGGTGCTCTGAATCATCAAGGGGAGAAGCTACAGTACCAGGTTGCAGCCAGTGAAAAAACATACATTACAACCCATTGCTTATGGGAACCTGGAGGTGCCTGTATTAACTTGGGGGTTCAAAATCTAGTAAGGAAAAGGTTAAAGGGATTTAGTAATAAATCCTCAAACTTCTTAGAACTCTAGTGGTTCTCTCATACCTTGTCATATTCATATTAACAATAAAAGCATGGGACAGGTTTCGGTGTTTTAAATTTCCATTTTGTTCAAAAGATATTTACGATAGAAGTGTTCGGATGTTAAACTGTCTACCGGATAATTTAAGCCATGTACAAAGTAAGTGCAATTAGTTAGTGAATATATCACTTTGCATTTTTGCTAATTTCTTGGCCAAAAAACATCCAATTAACATGAGTTTTTCACACATTACTTTGTGGACACATCAGATCACACCAATAAACATTTTATTAATCGCTCATCACTTTTTGCACTTGTCAACAAAGTTACTAGATCCCTTTAACCCATTGCCTATGGGAACCTTGAGAGTCCTGTATTAACTCTATTGGGATTTCAAAATCTAGTAGGGAAAAGGTTAATTTTACGACTCATGGTCTTAAATTCATAAATGCGGTATGTTTATCTCTCAATTAAAATATAAGGAACAGAATTCGCTGGTAAGTTTACAAAGTAGCAATCTGAAATGAAATTGATATGCTGCGAGCAGCAATTATACTCTATTAAGATTGATATTAGTTACGATTTGATTTTGAAGGATTTATTGATTTGTCGGGAGATCAGTTGACAAAGTGAGTAATAGTGAGTAATAGTGATAGTGAAATAGATTGATATTGATTGCATGCAGATGAATATTGATTGCATATTCTTAATAACTTGTCAACACTATTATGGCAATTTTCCAGACTTTAATCAGTCAAAGATGATATCTTCATGTGAGGAATGAGAGTCATTTTAAACAGTTTAGAATAACCCATTCACCACAGAAACCTGGTGTACAAAGTATTAACTGCATGTATTAATGGGGAATACAATAACTCTGAAGGTCAGGGGTTTAAAAGGGAATTAGAAATTACCTTTGAGATCACCCTTAGATATTTTTACAGGATGGTATTTTTTGATAGATTTATTTCTGTCATAATGAGCTTTTAAAAGTAATTGCGCATGAAGACACGTTTATAAAGACATTAAAAATCACACGCGCACGCAATTGTAGAACCACACACTAACATACCAACAACCCTCATGTGTATGTGTGTATTGGCATGCACATACACATACACACTCATATACCTGCACACATCTGTAAATACATACACACATACATCCTTATTCACACACAATCACCCACACACTAACACTTACACTCAAACAAACACACACACACACACACACACACACACACACACACACACACACACACAGAGGCACACGCACGCCATCTCAAAGATCAATTTTGTTTTCCCATGTTTCCCGTACTTGGTTTGTTCAAAATAACTGCCCAGTACAGTTTGTTCTACTACATTGCATGGGCTGCATTCCCATAGTGGGAAGAGGGTTTTGATATGCCAGCTGTGTAGGTGCGTAGGCCAGTATATGGCAGCCCCTCACTGTTAAAGGCCATTGCAGCTAGCTACATGTAGTGCTGTAACATTTGCACACACACAGGAGCTACCTCCCCCTCTCTCTCTTCTTCCCTCCATTCTTATCTCCGTTTCTGGTTCCTCATCTTTATCCTCTTCTCTCTGCAGCTAGCTACATGTACATGTAGTGCTGTAACATTTTTGCGACTAGGAGCTGCTGACACAATTTTCTTTTTAAAAATGTTTTCTCGGTTTCTTGTTTCTGCCTCCTTTCCATTGCTCTCTCTCCTTTCCCCATTTCTATCTCTGTTTCTTCCTCCATTTCTGCCTTTGTTTCTTTTTCCTCTTCTCTCTCTTCTTTTCTCCCCATCTCCATTCCCGTCAGCGCCACCATTTCTGCCTCTGTCTCTTTCTCTCTTCTTTTCTCTTGGTGTCTCTCTCTCCTTTTCACTCCATCTCTACCTCCATTTTTGCCTTTGCCCCCCCCCCCCCCCCCCACTTTCTCTGTCTTCCTTGTTTGTTTCTGCCTCTGTTTCTCTCTCATCTTCCGTTTCTTTTTCTTCTCTCACTTTCTATCTGTTTCCACCTCAATTTCTCTCCTTAGTCGCCGTTTGCTCCTCTGTCAGTGACTTAGGCTGCTGTTCCGATTCAGATTGGTTTTTGACGTCACGCCGCCCCTGCTACTGCTAGGAAAATCTGTAATTTAAATCTCCACCCCCACCTATTTATCTCCTCTCTCCCTCTTCATATTCAACTCATCTTTATATACGTTGACTTGATGTAACTCACTCATCATTTTCTTTGCTTGTATTGTATATTTATGACACATACACATAAACATACACATAAACACTCTTGACACAAATGCATAAACAACACACCCACTCAAAGACCACTATTACATCATCAGTTGAGACAGAGAAGGGCACTAAGTCACTTTTTTGTATTTCGGGGATAATCATGTTTAAAGTTTGGGTGCCTTGAAGGAGCCAAATTTAGCTCTCCTTATGTTTGATACGTAGTCCCCAAAATAAGAAATAATTATCATCTGAATATTCTATCATCCAATAAAGAAGGCCAGATGGTACACTGAAGTCAATTTAGCCCAAAATTGACTTCATGCCCTTCTCACTCTCCCCCAATCATTTTTTCTGTTTTCCCTCACACATATTACAGACACATAACTTCTTCTTTCATTCTTACCTGTTGTGATTATATACATGAAAATTGCAAGAAAAGCGAGGAATAGCACCCAAAACAGAGTTTGAGGGAATACATAGCGGAAGAGGGGGTGTAGAGTGGCCAGGGAAAAAAATTGATATGCACCTTTTTTGCTCTCTTTTACTTCAAATCTATGTATGTCCCCTTTTCTCTACAGAAATGCCTACTGCCAGGATTATTTATAGTTCGTGTTGACCTATTCAAGGAAAACCCTCTGCTGAATTTTTACAGTAAAAGGTTTCTTTCAAGGCTAGGATGAAACTTTGGCGGGTATTAATCTGGCAGCATGCAATAAACATGTTTTACTCATCTTTCTCATCGCTCAGAAGCGGGAGCCTTCTGGAAGGAAACTAATTACTAGAAACAGAAATTGCGCAGGGGAAAATTAGAAGGCTAGGAAAAAACTTTGGCACGTTTTAATCTGCCATATTGTAATGTTGGTATCACAATTTGACCCCACCGATAATGTGAAAAGGGGCATTTGTTAGTGTAAATGAGTTCACAGGAATTGGGGGGGGGGGGGGGGGGGGGGGCGGGGGGTGAGTAGGAGATGTTGGCATGTTTTTAATCTGACATTATGTCTATACAATAATGTCTCACACACACACACATCCCTTGCATTATTGGATGAAAGCTTTCTAGGAGCAGATCAGTTAATGGAACTTGGTAGGGGTGGGTTAATAGGGCTAGGAGAAACTTTAGCGTATTTTAATCTGCCATATTGCGATTTTAACAGGTGTCACGCCTGTATCCCTTCCATGACATGAAAAGGGCTTCTTAGGTGTAAATGAGTTAATAGAAATTGGGTGAGGGAAAATGGGATCTAAAACAAAACTGTGGCGTTGATAAATCTGCCATCTAGCAGTAATAGTCTCATCCTCATCCATTTCATTAAGGGGAAAGAGTCTCCAGGGAAAGAAGTTAAAGGTTAAAACAAAATGGTGAGGTTGGGGGAAAGAGAGGAATAGGTAGAATGGAAAGGAAAAATTGACTTGCAAGAATATGGCATCATGCTATAAAATGTTACACTCATCTGTCTCATTATGAGAATAGAAGTCTCAAAGGGAGGAAGTGGAGGGTAAATTGAGCTTCAGGGACGGGGGAGGGGGGAGGGGGGGAATTAGTCGGCTAAGAGAAACCATGAGAAACCATGCGAAACTTAGGCATAAATGTGCAAATCTGACATGGTGCAGTAAAAGTGTAATCCTCATCATGCTTGTTACCAAGAGAAAGAGAGAGCGCTTTCTGGCTGAAAAGGCTCAACTTAAAATGGTTGGGAGAAAAATGAGTACAAAATGGTAAAACTTTAGCATGTGTAAATCTGACATTGTTCAGTAAAAGCGTTATCTTTGTTCTTCTTGTTTCTAAGAGAGAGAGAGAGCGAGGAAGCTTTCTGAAACGAAATGGGTTAACAAAAATCGTTTGAGGGGAAATATGTAGGCGAGGAGGAAATGTAAGCATGTATAAATCTGACATCGCGCAGTTAAAGTGTCACACTCATCCGTCTCATTAACTGGTCTAGGAGAGGGAGAGGACTTTAGGGAGGAAGTTAAGGGCAAGGGTGATTGGTTTACTTTCAATCAAGTAATTGCCGGGTCTTCTTGACACTGATGCAGTCAGGGCCGTCCTGAAACCAACCTGAAATCGCTTTTTATGAACCAGGTGGGGTATTCAATTCATGCATACTTACAATACATTCAATATATAGTTCGAAATTTACTCAGCAATCTGCTAGCGTAGGAAACTTATTATTCTCATACTCAAATAATATTTTAGATAAGTATGTAATGGCAACAAAATTTACGTAAACTATTTCAAGAAATTGTTTAATCAGAATGTTGGGTAATGTTTCAGTTGATTAATTGATAAATTCCCCATGTTTTAAAAGCATTAAACACAAATAAAATTTGTGTTTGTTTTATTCTGTATGAAAAATATGAATCATTCTCAAATGAGGGTTGAACATTTATTTGTGTAATGTTATGAAATGAACAAGTTCTTATGAAAGCACTTCATGGAATAAATTAGGATTGAATTGATACTTAGTATATTGATTTTTCTTAGCATCTTGCATAATGAGAGAGAGAAGAGAGAGAGAGAGAAAGAAGGGGGAGAAGAAAGATCACATTAGCCTGCATTATGACGTCCTCCTTGTATGTGTGTTTGTGTAGGTGCACGCAAGTATGTGTGTAAGAGCATGTATTTGTGTATGATTTTAATATGAATATGTGGGGTGTGTATGTATATAAGTGTGTGGGGTGGTTGGTATGCGTATGTGTGTTTGTGTGTATGCGCACGCAAGTATGTGTAAGAGTATGTATTTATGTATGATTATGTGGGTGTGTATTTATATATATGAGTGTGTCTGTCTGCATGTGAGTGTGTATGTGTTTGTGCGGGTAAAGGGGAGGTGGAATTAGATGTATCTCGGGTAAAAGCAATTACGCGGTAGGTAGAATTTGCATCAAGGAGTGCATTCTGCCTTCGTTCCTGGGAACGCAGGCATGGGATTCTGGGAAGGGAGTTGGTGTGGCTGACATTTTGACGTCATCTGCGTTCTTTTAGATAGAAATGAGGAATCAGCGAGATGTCATGTGTGTGTAATTATGTTGCCCCCTTTAGCATTCGTGAGCAAGCCAATAGCTGTAGGCATTTGAATTCATGTATAAGAAGATCTGTATCTTTACAATTAATGTTGCGTCATAAATGTACCCTTTTACTTTTCATGTATCACATTCAAGGAAAATGTTAATCTTTTTTTACAAGCATTTTGATGTCATCTGCGTTCTTGTAGAGAGAAATGAGGAATCGGCGAGATGTCATGTGTGTAATTATGTTGCCCCTTTTGGCATTCGTAAGCGAGCCAATACCTGTCGGCATTTGAATTCATGTATAAGGAGATCAGTGTCTTTGCAATTAATGTTGCATCAGTAATGTACCTTTCCATGTTCCACATTAAAAGAAAAGTTTGCTCTTTTTTGCATTCCCAAGCAAGCCAGTGGCTGTAGGCGTTATCTGGGTATTGTATAGCCATACATTAACTTTACATGTGAAGTATGATTAAGGAATGAGCTATACAATTGCAATTCTTCTCTGTTTAGCATCTGTAAGGAGGGATAAAGAAGGAGAGGGGAGGGAGAGGGGAGAGGTAAAGAGGAAAATAGTGGGGGGAGGTAGAAAGAGAGAAAGGGAATTTAAAGGCTGAGAAAGGGGTAAAACATGGAGAGCGGGAGAGAATGGAGAAGGTGACATTGATGTAGATGTAGGAATGGGGATGAATAGACGGATGCAAATGGAGATAAGTTATAAAGAGAGAAGGAAGAAAAACGTTCTTACTACTACCTATGGCAATTTGTTCTTCTGATGACGTTTGAAGTCTAATTTCTGTTGATTTTTTTTTCTCAAGAAAGAGGAAGAGATGAAGATAAGAAGTGGGATAGAGAGAGAGAGAGGAAGAGGAAGGGGTAAAGAGAAAAATGAAACATAATAACAGAGTGGAAGAGATAGAGAGGTGGATATGGGGAAGACACAAGAGAAAAGGAAGGTCATCATCATTGATGACGTTGAATATAGTCTTTTTCTGTTTGCATGTTTGTTATGATTTTCAAGAGAGAGGAGTTAGATATAGAGAGAGCGAGAAGAAGAAGAAGCAGGAGAAAGATAAAATGTATAATGATAGAGTTATAGAAAGAGATGTTGATATGGGGGATAACGTTACAATGAGAAATGAGAGGTCACAATGCTTTGTGCTACCTATGGATCACTTCTTTTGATGATGTAGTTCGTAAAGGACTTCATGAAAAAGGAAGAGGGATATAGAGAAAGAGGGAGATAAAATGATAATGATGTATTACGATAGAGTAGGAGAGATATGAGAGAGATGTGAATATGGAAGATATACGAAGAGAAATGAGATGCAATAATGCTTTGTGCTACCTATGGCTTGCTTCTTTTGATGATGTGATTCCAAAATATTTGTTGGGGGATGTATTTTGTTGTTCTTAAAGGAAGAGGGATAGAGAGAGGGGGGGGGGGGGAGGAGGGAGAGGAGGAGAGAGATCGAACGATAATGATGTATTACGATAGAGTAGGAGAGATAGAAGAAAGAGCTGGATATGGAGGAGTTACAAGGAGAAATGAGAGATCACCATGCTTTGTACTACCCATGGATCACTTCTTTTGATGATGTGGCTCCAGAAGGTTTTTTGTTTGCATTTTGTTGTTCTTCATGAAAACAAAAGAGAGATAGAGCGAGGAGGAGGGAGCTATAATGATAACGATGTATTATTATAAAGTAGGAGAGATAGAAGTGAGAGGTGGATATTGAGGAGATATATGAGGAGATACAAGGAGAAAAGGGAGGTCAACAGGCTTTGTGCTACCTATGGATGGCTTTTTTTTGGTGACATTGAAGAAAGACTTTTTTACCTGTTTCATTGTTTGTCTTTTAGAGAGAGAGAGAGGAAGGGGAGGAGGGAGATATAATGACACATAATGAAAGAGTGGGAGATATAGAGAGGTGGCTATGGGCGATAAGGGAAGTCTACTGCCTCTGGATCACTCCTTTTGATGGCATTGAAGAAAGCCTAGCAGAAGACCTTGAGAATGAGAGTGAATATCTTAAATACTCCCACACAGTAGTATCAGACACAGAATATGTCAGAGTACGAAAGACTGAAAGGTATTTGGGAATGCTTACTGTGACGTTGTGTGTGTTTGTGCATGTGGGCATGTGTGTGTGTGTGTGTGTATGTTATGATGGTTGTTTTCTCTCACAAACCTAACATCAAAAAAGTCTTGAATGCAATTGGTAAATGAAATTAACCTGTTCCCTACTAGATTTTGCAATCTCCAATCTAGAGTTAATACAGGGTCCACCAGGTTCCCATAAACAGGTTACCATCTATTTCCTGTTTAACCCATTCTAGGCTATGTGATTTGGGTCTAAACCACATTCTTTTTAGACCCCGCGTCCTTAGTGTTTTCATTAATAGTAATAATAACATAGTTGTAACAGTTATTCAAAATAGTGCTATTCACATAGCATCATAGTGCTTTACCAGTCCTGAATGCATGCACGTTTAACAAATATTCACACAGAAATTTTTTTTTGAAAATTATTGGAGTTACCCTTTCAGTTGACAATAACCAGTAGAAAGGGCACAGCTTGTTTCTGTCAAAGAACCCTGGTAAGATGGAAGAATGCAGACTGTTTATATGCTGATTGTACACATGTTAACACCATCGTGTCTGTAATGATGCTGCTTATGTTGCTATAATTCATCTGTCTACGTCCCATTGAGTTGTCTTGTTTTTCTATATTTACCTTCACCTAGTCTTTTGTCAGTCCGTCTGTTTGAGTCTGAAAGAGAAAGATAAACAGATAAAAAGGATTAAAAATAGAAAGATACAAGATCTTAATGGTAGTTTGAATGCTGCTCTCTAAATTGGCAATAGCGACTGAGTAGTGCACAGCTTGATTCTGTTATGGGCTTGAAGAATGCGAATCGTACGCATGTAAACACAACCGTGTCTACAACAATGCTGCTTATAATGCCACAATTCATCTGCCATTGTCACATCAAGCTGTTTGGGGGTATTTATTTAAGTTTAGCTAGTCTTTATCAGTCCGTCTGTAAAGATATCCACTAAACAGTAGTTTAAATGCTGCCCATTAAATTGGCAATAGCTGACTGATGAGAGCACAGCTTGATTCTGTTATAGAGAAAGTTGATGGCGGTGATAGATAAATGTTGCCCTTTCACACAAGCTTCCCGTGGGCAAGGGATTAACTATAAAACAATACCCCCACAGTGTAGAGCACAGCTTATTGCTTTAAGGGACCTGGTAGGATTGAAGAATGCTGATTGTACACATGTAAACACCAACGTGCCTATAGTTAATGGTGCTGCCCATGCAATAATTCATCACCCTGTGTCCTATCTATTTGGAAAGGGAGGGGGCTAATCAATTATTTGACTGCGCGGATTGCAGAGATGTGTAGATCATCATGTGTTGGTGTATGGATGTGTGCGTATGTGTTTTCTTTTTATTGTTGCATGTTAAGGATTGAAAGTATGTATCATTGTGATGTGTGTGTGTACAATTTGCTTGTGTGGGTGTGTATGTATAGTCAAACCTGTGTATAGTGACCACACAAGGGGAAAAAGTTAAATAGCATCTCTACACAGGTAACCCCTCTAAGATTTTGTTTTATCTATTAGGGGCCACTCTTGCAGGTCACATTTGACAGGTGACCACTAAGACAGGTTTGACTCTATCATGTTTAAACAAGTGTGAAATGTCTGTGAATGCATATTATTTTTGGTGTTTGGCTTTTTTCTAAAATTATGCCGTTACTGATGCATTGCATTCCGTATTGTCCTATGGGTGCCAGTGATATCTTGCTCTGATATGAACACACTTCTTAAATGTTCAGTGTGTGTGGATGCACTCACCTATCTCTACATTTAAAAAAAGTTAATAGGGAAATCATAGACCTGTACAGGGAGTAGTAAAGGAAAAGATGGTCTGATGGGTACTTGCCCCCCCCCCCCCCCACATCCACATAGAACTGAAAAATCAATTGTTAGAAAGAAAAGCATCACAAATCCTCATAAAAATGTATCCAACGGTATGGTACTTTTCATTGTACACTGTAACCTTTAACCCATTCCCTACAAGATTATGCAAGCCCCATAGAATTCAATACAGGGCACACCAGGTTCCCGTAGGCAATGGGTTAAATATGCAAAACTCTAGAATATCTTTGTAGAAATCTTAGATGCGAGTCAAGTTCAAATGGCAGCTGGCATTGTTCCCCGATAGCAACACCACTCTACTTCTTTATAGGACAGATTGATTTCTGGCAGATCTCTCATTTAAAATCAATGAGTCTGTAGCAGAATAATGCATATAGCTCAACCTTGAGAAGTATATCACCCCTGAGCTATAGAGGCAAAGGCCATCAAAGCTGGCCTAGATATGCGCCACAATCTACCCCCCTTTTTATGCGATCTCTTCAGATTAGATGGAGTGAAATGAGTTGTGAGTTTGAATTTGATTCTACGGAGATACGCAGTTAGTATTCTCTGCATAATGGGGGTGTCAGATCAAGGGATGCCCCAGTTTAATGGGTAGGATTTGAATTTATACACAATGCCTTATATACTGTGTACATGTATGAATGTCTAATTGTTCAGGTTCTCTTCCCAACCACGGCACATCATGTGTCCTTCGGCAAAACATTTTTTTTCTACATTTGCTGCTCACATCCCTCGTATGGTAATTTATGGGTACCAGGCAGGAATTTATTCCTTAAAATGCTTGATGTACCTGCAAGGCAGCTCAGCTGTAGTCAGGGTAATAATATAGTATAATGCTCCTCTATATAGAATTTCAAGTTTTATGGCTGACTATTGTGCTTGATTTGGTTTTAAAAGAAATTCTCTATCAATCTTTTGTAATTAACGAAAATACCCGGGCTGGTGTTTATGGAGAATTTGGGTTATACCAAATAACTGGAGAACAACAATTCAGACATAGTTGTTTGTGACCGGCTATAGCAAAACCCTGCACTTGTCGGTAATTCATGTTTTGAAGAAATGGGCATTTTCAGTTCACATAATGTGTGTAAAAGACTTATGGTTTAAAAATTGAAACAAACATATCTTCGCCAATTATTGACCATTTGTTAGAACAAAACATCAAATGAAAGCTTGTGATGAGGCCTTTATAATAGTATGAAAATCTACGTTTTGATTTTTAACGACAAGTGCAGGGTTTTGCTGTAGCCGGTCACATTTGATTATTAAAGACGTTATAAAATGCAAATGAACTCATAATATAAATTGTGTGAAATAATGATTTTTGTTATCTTTAGGATGCTGGTGACTAGACAAAGGTGGGGGGTCTATCCTAGATCTGCAGGGGCAGGGTTACATCGGAGATGGAACCAATACTATCTGCAGAGGCCGCAACACAAATTGAGAACCGTGCAGACTATGCATAGTCAAGTATGAAATAAATCAGAGAGTATAATGCAATCAACTGATGTACAGTATACAATGTTTATCTTTCATTTGTTTATCTATAGGATGTTGGTTACTTGACAAAGGTGGGGTTCATCCTAGAGCCGCAAAGGCTAGGTAAAGTTGAGGACAGGACCATCATGCTATGCGGTGGATCAGCACAAATGGAGAACAATACCACTTTATTATGTTTAAAATTGGGATATACTACATGTGATGAACTTATGGTATAATTATTTTTCATTATTTTTCTTATTTTATAGGATGTTGGTTACTTGGCGAAGGTGGGGGCCATCCTTGAACCCCAGGGGCGGGGCAACGTCGAGGATAGGACAATCACGATATGCAGCGGCCTAGACTTTGTCAACATCAACTATATGCACATGGTGGCTAGCACTCCAGAAATAGCTCAGGTAACTTACTTCTTTCTTCCTTTTAGATGAAATGTAATCATGTGAAGTGGATATACTTAGAATACATTTGTTCCCATTGCAAGTTTTTTTAAATTTTATAATTATGTTAAATCATATGTTACCTTCCATTTGTGTGTCTGTATGTTTGTTAGTTTGTTTGTTTGTTTGATTGGATTGGTTGCTTTAACCCATTTGTGGAAAATGCATGTTATATCAAAATAAGTCATTTAGTACAGCCCCCCCCCCCCCCCCCAAAAAAAAAAAAAATGTAGGGGCAGGAGATAAGGAGAGTACAGAAAGACTCCTAGCTGACAATATCATGGATCAAATATAATGTTAATTGATGTATATTGTAAACAGAATGGAAATTTAATAGAATCAAATTCAATATAAATTTTGGTCAGTTTACTTATGTTAGAAATAATTGAAACAAATTGAATACATAAACAAAAAACACTAAGAAAATGTGTGATTTAGCGGGGTTGGAGCATTTGACCAAAGAAAATCAGGCAAAATAAAGAATATTTCTTAGCCTCTGATGAAGATTTTCTCCAATTGAAAGCTAAGGCCCTCAATTCATTCTCATTTTAAAAATACAAATGGTAATTTATCCATGTACCTTTCATCCTCCATCAATAAGAGCTATGTAGCTCTGCTTTATTCCTTGCCATTTTGCTTAATATAGCATGATGCAATTGAAGCATGCACTAATCAATCACACAATCTACCTGAATCTTTCTTCATGATAACCTTTCCCCCTGAAAGTCTACTTGAAGTCATACTGAAGTAACTCAACTACCCCCACTGCCTCATACGTGCAACAGAAACTTTCTACAACCTTACATTGTAATAATAAGTACTAATTGGTTAAGTTCTGTACAAAAAATTTAAAAAACATGGGGGTTTGAGAATGCATTTAGTCAAACAAGACAATCTAACCATTTCATGACAGTTTACTTGAAGTCATACCAAACTAGCGCCCACTACCACCTGTAAATAAATTATGTATTTATTAAAAAAAGGGGAAAAGAGTGTTTTTCAAACTCACATTATAATAACTGTAAATATATCTACTAATAAATGATGTAAATAAAACATTGAATGTGTTTTTTTATCTCTCACTCAAATAATTAGCAATAATTGTTTCTGCTCTGTCAGGAAAACAAAAATTGGGGGTTCAGCCAGGCATGAACTAATCAATCGAGACCATGTAACTGGATCTTTCTTCATATCATGACAGTTCACTTAAGTTGCCTCAGTTGCCACCTGCATATAAATAATGTATTTATTGAAAAGGGATAACATTGATATAGTTTGTCTATCACACACTGTCATAATGAGTCCTAATTTGTTTTTTCTTTCAGGAAATAAAACTAATCAATCAAGGCAATCTGACTAGATCTTTCTTTATGATAACCATTTCATGACAGTTTACTTGAAGTCAAACTGAACTCGCCCCCACCACCACCTGTATGTAAATAATGTATTTGGGCAACTCCAGCGTCACGGACATTACAAACAGACAGTATTTTCATGACTTTCCAATGCCACTACTAATTGATACCTCTACCTAATGTCTAACTTTTATTTTTATTACAAAGCGATAGCCTGGTTAAGTATGCATAAAAAGTTTCAGAACATTTATCCAATTCGTTACTGAGTAATTCTGCAAAATGTGCGCCGTCACGGACATTACATTTTTTGGACATGACTTTTTGCATCCATATACATCTTTGCAAAAATCTGTGAGTTCTGAGACCTCACAAAGGTGATTTAGGTATTCAATTATAGACAAGGCAATGATGAATTGAATCCAAGTTTGATTTTGCGAAACGGGCCAGGTATATGTGATCTAGACAACAAAACGTTGCATCACGGACATTACATTTTTCAGCGTCACGGACATTACAGTTTGTCTGGAGGATTTGATTAATTAAAAAATATACTTTAGAGCACTCAAAAGACTGAAATTTTAATCTGAAAAGGTACTTTGATTATCAGTCATCAAATTTGGTGCCTTAAATAATAAAAATACCAGAAAATTTGGAAAATATATGGATTTTCCTGAAATTTGCCCAGGGTAGTCCCATGTGTGGAGTTTCATGTATGGTTTCCGTTTCTCCTATATGGAGACACCCGAGAATTAAAAAAATCATGTGAACTGAAAGATATAATCATAGGATCATGTTGTATGGAAAAATAATCCAGAAAAAATCAATAGGATTTGAAATAGAGCCAATTGTTTTTTTGAGTTCATGTCCACTTTTTCGTGGAATTGCCCATTTATTGAAAAGGGAAACAAAACAGACTGTGTTTTTTAACCTCACATTGCCATAATTAGCACTAATTGGTTCCGTTCTGTTCTATTTGGGGGTTACTTTTGTAATATTGAAACAATTCTCTAGATATATTTTGTTGCATTGAACCATTACAATTGATGTGGGCTCTTTTATGAATTTTAAGGGGCCTTTTTTTCTTCTTTTTTTGGTACATTTCAGGGACAAAATTGCCCCAATATTTGATGCATTTTTCTGTCCACATATTTTGTTCTCTCTGGAGATGCGATCACTGTTAAGCATTTTTAGAAATGTAATATCTTTAATTTGATTTTAAACACTAAAATAAACCTTATTTCATTTGTGTAATTTAATCTGTGTGTTTTATGCCAATAAACTGAACATTATACTTTCGTTACAGTGCTCTGCCGAAGAATCCTTGTCCTTGATTTTATCACATGCAAGGCACAATCTAATTATATTATTTCAGATTGAATTGCAAAAGAATACATTTGAATATTTTCTGTTGACAGGAATCGATTTTCGTTTTTAACCTTTAAACAAAGAGAGAGGTCAGTGCTCGAGGTAGAGATATCCAAGAAAGTGATACTAGGAGGTACATAATAAATAAAGAAAAAGATATTGGATGACCGATAGAAGGAGATAACTAAATCAAGACATTTGAAACAAAACGAGAAGATCTATATCAAAATAAATTAGAAGGGCAAATGAGAAATTCCTTGGACCTTGGGGGTGTTTCACAAAGATCCTAAGTTGGACTTAAAAAGTATGGAAAGCCATTTGTAGCCTTGGAATAAAAATATATTCATAAGCAAACATGCAAGTATTGTAGACTTTTCATACATTTTACATGAATAACATGAAATCTCCTTGATAATAACACATATTAATGATTTGAAACAACATTTTATGCCCTTTTACAAAAAAAATAAATGAAACTAACGGCTTTCCATACTTTTCAAGTCCAACTTAGAGTTAAGTTCAACTTAGGATCTTTGTGAAACACCCCCGTGATGAAGTAAAAGACAGAAAGTTAGACATCAATAAAGCTGTAGGACAATTCAAAGGGTTAGAGCGATAAGGTCATGAAGTTACTTTTGTTGCTAAATTGAGTTCTGCATTACCATCTTGTAGGTTTGACCTTTTCTACGTGAGGCCAACTCAGATCATAATTATTTTTTATTGTGGGTAATATTGCTCGAAAATGAGAGAGCTACGTTGGGTTTTTACTAGGCTCCCAATCTGTAAACATGATTATCTCTGGAGAACAAAAAAATGACTTAGCGCCCTTCTCTTTCTCAACCGCCTAAGTTGGAAGCAACCTACACCATAATCACATTAGAAGAGGCAAGGGGGGGGGGGGGGGGGGGGGAGGTGATGGATTTAAGGAAGATACAAACAAAAGGGAAACAAATCTAATAGGTTGAAACAAAATAGGTAGGTATATAATCACAACGGAAGAGCATGGCACATGGGAGAGTATGGCAATTGCGATAATCACGGAACGTGATAAATGTGGATATTAACATTGTACCTCCAGGGGAAGTTTAGAAGCAGCCTTCCCCTTAGAGATGTCACAAGAGAAGGTTAACGGTGAAGGATTGTTCGTGACAAGATAATAACAAAGAGAAACATAAACTGATACAAAATTATGTCGAAGAAAGACAAAAAAGGGAGAAGAAACATTAAGATAAAAGAGAAATGATGATTCAGAAAGAGGGGAAACATGACAGGATAATATGGGATAGCGAAACAAAGGGACAGGAAATATGCAGATAAATGAGAACAAGGATTAAAAGGATAGAACAGAAGAGGGGAAAAAAGAGAAGAACATGAAAAGATACTATGAGGAAGATAAAAAAATGGAATGAAAACATGAAGATAAAATAGAAAGGGGGATTAAAAGAACAAAACAGAGAGAGAGTGAAATGGGATAGGTTCCCGATGACATCCTTAACGCAACTTAAGTCTGTTCAGGGTACTTTACTCCCAAAGTGCTTGTTACACCAATGCTCAATGGCTGGCTAGCTAGAAAAGCACACTTTTCTGCAGAATATCAACAGAGTTGGTCATCCTAGCATGTTCCATCTTCATTTGTTGTCCCTTGCAAGGGCAATTTCCCTGCATAAGTAGCAAAATCTAAATTTCATTTCTTGGAAAAGAAATCTTCTTCAGCATGCTTGTCTATTTTTATTGTGAACAAAAATAGAGTACAATACATAGGTAGGTATATCTTAAGGGTTCACAAAATAATGTATCTTTTAAGCCCTTGTCACTATCATCGGATTGTGTTAATGGATGCCCCACTGAGAGCAAAGTTTGGCACCAATAAAATAATATATAAAAATGTATTACTGTAAACATGGTAATTGGTATCAACCATTTTAATAAAACATCGTGCATGTGATTGTTTGTTTAAATAAAATAGAGAGATCATCAACAACTATTTAAAAACATCTTTTGTCAATTTTTGAAAAGTGTAAGCATTTTTTTCTTCTTTTCAATGGCTGGTTCAAAATTATTGAATTATTGTGGGGTTCCACAATAATTACAAATGGTTATACTTATGGATATTTCAGCCGTCTCTGAACTGATTGTGATTAAATAAAGTTTATTCTGTCATTAAAATTGTATGCTCTTTCAAATTTGACACTCAGTTTTTCATTACCTCACATGCAAAAAAATTGTGAAGCGCCCTCTATACCAAAACGTCAACTATGCCTTTAATTTTTGCGTATTTTGCTCTAGACTTGGCGAGCGCGAATTCTTAAACCGGCGAAAATATATGCATGATTTTCAGTGGGTATTCCTGAGTGTGTTCCTTCCTATTGAGTGGAACCCTGGGTTCCTGGATGACTACATCAGTTCTGAATTCTAGAATTTTCTAGTTATTCCTTAAGGGGGGCTACCAAGTACCAACTCAGGGTAACAGTCATAGCCAGCTATTGGAATGTTAAGCTGTACTAATTACACCGGGTTTTCACTCAACTCTTTTACAAATAGTGAATTAGGGTCTTTTGGGTGCATAGGGTATGACTCTCCAACACACAGGGCCTCCATTTATCATCCTATCTGAGGGACGGAGTTAATACACATTTCTTGAGGGGAATGGATTCAGCAAGGTTAAAGGAAAACCACTACTGTACTGTCAAAGTTTTTTGCTGTTCTCAGAATGCATCCTTTTTCCTAAAATACGGAACTTAAAAAGCCTCCTGAACAAATGCCTTTCCGTTCGCTGTGTAATTTTACAACTTCCTTCAGCTAAAGTGTTCCATTTGTTCTTCTATTCCAGTTGGAGTTGAAAAAGCTGTATCCCTTTGTGCGATACCTAGCACATTCTCATAGGGAAGACAAATATGTGTGTAATTGTTTTCATCCCATCACCTGAGTTAAAATAGTGTATGAATCTATAGCTGGTAGAGGCACAGTTACAATTTACAGAGTCAAGGAAAGTCTAGGCAGTGGTGTAGCTACGGGTACGGGGGGGGGGGGGGGGGGGGGGGCCTGTGCCCCTCCCCCATAATATTGAGAAGAACAAAACCAGACAAATATAAAGGGAAGATTTGTCAAAAAAACATAGAAATACATAAGGTGTGCCCCAAATCAATCCGACCATGCTACGCCAACGAGGATTCTTGATTAAACTAGTTAGTCTAACAGGAGCAATACAGAGATGCCAAGTAGTACGTTTTTGCCGTATTTAGTACGTTTTTTTAATGTAAATACGGCAGTGCGTTTTCTAAGCAAAAAATACATTTTTGAAGAAAAAAGAAAAGAAAACAAAAACAAACGATTTTTGTGTGTGTGTGTGTGTGTGTGTGTTCCACTCTATAGTAACGGTCTGAAAATGGCAAAAAAGAATTACGTTTAACCCTAATAAACTATTACTAAAGTAACATATGATGACACACGCGGTACCCCGGGGTACCGTTGTACCCCGGGGTACCGCGTTGTGTAGCGCCATCTTGTGTCCACTTAAAGCACAACCGTAATGCGTTGTGCATGCAGTGCAGCGTGCGCTTGTATGCACGCTATACCCCGGTACAGCCCTAAAAAATAAATAAATAATTAAACAAAATGGCGGATATTCGTTTGGTACCCCAGGGTACCATTTATGTCATCATATTTTAAATATATCACAAATTTAAAAAATAAACTCATAAAAACGCTGTGTGATCGACTGAACCAATTTCTATATTATCGCAAACGTAAAGAGTATTTTTGCTGCGCGAATTGGCTTCGCGAAAAAAATATGATTTTTTTACCTTAGAGGTTGGCTGCTCTAAAAATACTTTTTTTGGTTGAAAATACTGTTTTTACCTCTCAGAATACTTGTTTGGGTTTGTGAAGGTTGGCATCTCTGGCAATATGGTTCCAATATGACGTCGATAATGAAAATGGTGTATCTTATCAATTTCGATCCTGTCACCTTTCTTGATTGAGTGCGAGCAGATATTGCTGGTAGAGGCACAGTTCCAATTTACAGGGGGTGGTTCCCACTTGAGACGGTTTAACAATCTATTTGATGACATCCAAAGTGTGGGGCCGTCCCTCCGTTTTTCTCATAAAGACATCATTAATCAACACTTTGATCTTTAGGGGCCAACTCGGTAATAATTAGGCTGGGGGTTTCCCATTGAACTCCATAAAAAAAATGTCTTTACCGTTATATGGGTAGTCAGAAAAGCACTTGGGCTGAGTTAATGGAACTATTCTATTGACATCATTCATATCTTTGGTTACTCTAATCAAAATCCTGAAGGAATACTACAAACTACAGATAGACAGTGTTTGTATTTTTCAGTTTGAAAGTTACTAAACATATGAAAGTGTCTTATGGCTTATTCTCACTGCACCGTTTCTCCTTCCGTTTCCTATCCGACCTAAATGTGGCGAAACGATCAGTATCTAGCAAATTTTGAAGTTCCACGAAGTTTTGTTTCCTATTAGTCCATTCCGAACTTGGTCAGCAGCATTTCATTCCCTGCTATTACCTCCGGATGTCAAACAGATAGGAAATGATGACACACCCAGTACCCCGGGGTACCGTTGTACCCCGGTATCCCGCGTTGTGTAGCGCCATCTTGTGTCCACCCGAAGTACAACCGTATTGCAGAGCAATCATGGACGCCGCTGGTGTATTGCGTTGTGCATGCAGCGCTTGTATGCACGCTAACCCCGGCCGCACAGAGAGCATTTTGTACGTAAATAAAGCATAACGAAAATAATTTTACACTCTTTGGTACCCCAGTGTACAGCCCTGAAAAATAAATAAATAATTAAACAAAATGGCGGATTTTCATTTGGTACCCCAGGGTACCAGTTATGTCATCAAATGTAAGGAGAAACAGTGCAGTGGGAATAGGCCATTAGCGATCAACTTGCCCTAGATGAAGTAAGCTGGCAATCTTCCAGAATCGATGACATCCAAACTGCGGGGCTGTCCCGCTTTTCTCATTAATATTTAATTAATCAACACAGTTCATCAGCAAAGGGCTAGGTATTAATTAGCCAGGGAGTTCAACTCAATCAAGACGTTTTTTTAAAATGCTATCGGTGCTTATCGGCACAGATGTTGCATCCTATCAAAATAATAATAATAATTATGATAATATTAATAGCCATTTATAGAGCGACAATTGCAATGAGTCTCTAGCACTGGTCAAGGGATACACACTTCTATCATTCCCTGCATACAAAGTGCACAATTTCCAATTCCTGGGGAGTATTCCAGCCAGTTGCATGTTAGGGACACAAAGTGCTTTTTTACACCTATCCCCCCCCCCCTCCCCCATTTATACACATGGATAGAGAGCAGCAAATAGTGGATTAATTGTCTTGCTGAAGGACAAACGTGACAGACAATACACTGGAATCGAACTTGGGACCCCACTCATTGGAGAGCACATGCTCTACCAATCTTGCCACACCACGTCCACTATAACTATTTTGTCTATGGCTATGCCACAGCTTCCCATGCATCCAATCATCATGCATTATATCTCTTACACAGATCCAAACACTAGATATATGAATATAACTAGTGTTACATTGCAAATTTAGCATTTGTTTCATGCACGATAAAAGCAGCACACATGAAAATGATGGTGGCACATTGTGGGTGGTGGTTTATGTACCAGCAAGGAAGGGGATGATATTTAATTCATTCATTCAAATACAGAAGAAGTAGAACTCTGTCCCACCGAACCCCCGATTCTAATATTTAGACATAGAATATTAGAGAAAGTGAGGAGTTCTGAGAGCTGCCGTGGCAGTTTAGTGTAATTTACTCTCATAGCCTATAGGTTATAAGTATTGCTCTAGTCCAGTCTTGTTTAGCTTGTTAGACCTAGTAGTAGTAATATTGAGATTGATGCAGTAGCCATAGACAAATGTTATATATTCATCTAGATTAATAATTGTTAGCCCGTTCCCTTTGAGATTCTGAAATCTCCATAGAATTTGTACACAACCCGCCCGGTTCCCGTAGTCAAGGGGTTAAGAAGCCAGACAGAACTGAAGGCAACATATATTTGACCATTCATGGTGGATAATAAGACTCAAAGGGGTCAGTATGATGTGTGTGGTAATGCATTCAAGAGAAGTAGAACTCTCGTTCGATCTTCCTTTGTGATGATCTATTCACGAGTGATTAATCATGTAGTACAGGTTTATGGACCAATATAATATCTTTATCTATTCATAATTGTTAACAAACCAGACAAACCTAGGGCAAGGGAAATATTACCATTCATGATTGGATAAGACTCAAGGGGGTCAGTATGATGTGTGTGGTAATGCATTCAAATACAAGAGAAGTAGAACACTGTCTTTCTATATCTTCCTTTGTTCAGATTGGTGATGATCTATTCATGAGTGTTTAATTATTTAGTTCAGGTTTATAGACAAATGTTATATCTTCATTTATTCATGATTGCTAAGAAGCCAGACGAACCTAGGGCAAGACATATGTTTCCATGGTGGAAGGGAACCAAGGAGAGGATTACGGCAAGGTTAACGTTTCATCTGGGCACTGTTGATATAGATTGCCCATCGGCAATTTAACCC
This sequence comes from Echinarachnius parma, assembly GCA_037951105.1. Lineage (NCBI taxonomy): Eukaryota > Metazoa > Echinodermata > Echinoidea > Clypeasteroida > Echinarachniidae > Echinarachnius > Echinarachnius parma. Next base: position 192,718 of record JBAMJV010002997.1, on the reverse strand, counting down.
ATTAATCCAGTAACCGGGCCCATAGCCAGGGAGTGTGTTGGGTGCGTATGCACCCCAACCCCCTCACCCCCCCCCCCCCCCAAAAAAAAAATCAAAATCAAGAAAGGTCCACTTTTTATTGGTCTCGGCCATCTAAACCAGTGGTCTTAGTCCCGTTTCTGTCTTGAACTTGAAACTAATATTGAAATCTATAAAATGTAAAAAGAAAAAAAGATAAATGATATGTGAAACAAGGTAATGCATAAAAATAAAACTATAATACCACATAATACCATAGATGTAGTGGAACATTTTTCAAAAGGTTAATAGATTACCTATGGGAACTTGGTCTAGCTGTCATGTCTTAACTCTATTGGACACAAAATAATTTAACAGATAACTGGTTAAATATGCAAACTTGAATTAATCAGTGGCCCACATCTCCCCCAAGGCCTCCACAAAAGGTCGCAGCTGTGCGCTTCTCTGCATAGGCTCTTGAAGAATGGCAAATACCATAGGGTCAGATTATAGGGATCCCTGATAATGTACCCTCTTCGTTACTATCTCATTTAATGCTATGGGTATACATACATGTTCATATATTTTCACGTGCATTAACTTTTCTTTTACTTGTCGATGGTTGAAAAACTTAAATACTTTACTTTTCATAACTAAAAGGATAAACATATCATTGAGAACTATATATCTGGAAAGAAGGGGGGAATATTTTGAAAACAAAGTTCTGATTCTTAAGGATATTTTACCTGCTGATGAAGTATTTTTAAGCCTGCCAAGGAAAGCATATTTTTCAGCCAACTATGCAAGTAGTAAATTTGTAAGTCAGTGAATGCCATTGAAATTTTCCACCCACAATATTAAATTTTCATGTATAGTCCCTCTTATATGTATTTTAACCCATTCAGGACTAGTCACAAAAATATTCGGGCTTGGGTCTATGAAGAATACATGTTATAGCAAAATCAATCAGTCCTGAACCGGTTAAAGGTGAGGTAAAGGGGTTATTTTACAAATTGAAGGGTTGACAGGAGTAAAAGCCGCAATGTGATGTTGGCATGGTAGTGCTACTGACCACATGGAGCTTTTGATGATGTCATTTGAATCCCAAACTGACTATCCAGCAGTAGCCCATTGCCTACTGAACCTTGGTGGACTCTATATTAAATCTTATACAAATACTAGTCAATGAGGAAACAGGTAATCTGCATGGAATATTTATTTGTTGGTGAAGCAACCACACAGTGTGCATGTGGTCTGCGCTCCCATGGCATCAAGAGGGTAACGCTAGCTGTCTGACATTTGCAGCCTGTTGTCGAAACGGATGCTAAACGGAGAAAACGATACTTTGGAAACTCGTTCCTCTTCCATTATTGGCAATGGAGCGGTAACATCCGCAATGGTCAAAACGTGGAACGGTGCAAATAATCATGTTGCGGATGGCAATCTACATGTCTATATTATGGTATTAAAGCAACCACACGGTTTGTGTGTGGTCTGAGCTCCCATGGAATCCAACAGGTAATGCAAGCTGTCTGACATTTACCCGCCGTTATCAAAACGGATGCTTAACTTGTCTCTCTTTGTTGGCAACGGAATCAAAACATCGTAAACGCATGGTTAGAAATGGGAATGCTTTAACCACTTGTCTGCTTTGAATGCCTTTTTACACAGTTGTCAATACAGAATAATAATAATGAATGAAGGATTTTTCTAATTCCCTAAACTACTCTTTAGTGGTATAATAAACTACTCATTACTTGTGGTCACTTATGCATACCTGCCAACCGTCCCAAATTTCCCAGGACAGTCCAGATTTCTGAATTTTATAAAGCCCTTAAATCGAGATGTCCCAATTTTGTTTTTATGCCAACGAAGTGGCCGGAGGCATTATGTTTTCGGGTTGTCCGTCCGTCCGTCCGTCCGTCCGTACGTACGTACGTCCCGTTTTCGTTCTCGCGATAACTCAAGAACCGGTTGACGTATCAATTTCAAACTTGGTATGAGTGTACATATTGGGGTGACAATGATCTGATTATATTTTGGGGTTCATAAGTTCAAAGGTCAAGGTCACAGGACTCAATGTATATGCAAAAATGCCTCGTTCTTGCGATATCTCAAGAACCGGTTGACGTATCAATTTCAAACTTGGTATGAGTGTACATATTGGGGTGACAATGATCTGACTATATTTTGGGGTTCATAAGTTCAAAGGTCAAGGTCACAGGACTCAATGTATATGCAAAAATGCCTCGTTCTCGCGATAACTCAAGAACCGGTTGACGTATCAATTTCAAACTTGGTATGAGTGTACATATTGGGGTGACAATGATCTGATTACATTTTAGGGTTCATGAGGTCAAAGGTTAAGGTCACGGGACTCAATATATATATGCAAAAATGGCTTGTAATGGCAAAGTTTCAAGAACTGAATATCAGATTTCAATCAAACTTGGTACCTGAATGTATCATAAAGAGTCAACGTAGCCATACAATATTGGGATCATGAGGTTGAGGTCAAGGTCACATGACTCTACATGCAAAAAAGCTTGTAATGGCAAAATCTCAAGAACTAAATGTCAGATTTCAATCTCACTTGGTACCTGAATGTTTCGGGAGCCAATGTAGCCATCAAAGTTTGGGGTCATATGGTCAAGGTCACAGAACTTGAAATATATGAGAAAAAAAATTAATTCAGGATATTAAAATCGCGTGATAGCGGAGGCATAATTTTCGACTGCACGCAGTCGAAGATCCATCTAGTTCAAAGTCTTTTCCAGGTTAGCCTCGTCAGTGCTCTTTTGCTCTGTTCCAGAGGGACCTGTATATTCTGGTATCATTTTAAGCCTCTAAGTGACTTTTAAGTGCTTTTTTGTATCAGCTTCAGGGGGCGCTTGTGCCCTGAACCTTGCCTGAACCCCCGCCAGGGGCCTTGGCATTTGCCATTTGTCATTTAGGTAGATGAAATAGTGATTTATATGGAAACTTGACTAATACCTTGTCCTTGCGAAACCAAAATGAGAACATTTGAAAGCGCATCTTACAACTTAATAGAGCTCTGCTTATCTGTCATTTATACATTATATGCCTCAATAATATTGCAGCATTTTATATTTGTATACTGCTTAGTTCTCGGTCTCTTATGAAAATAAACATTCCCCCAACAATTTGTAGAATTTTGATTATAAACATATTATGACAGAGTTTTTTGTCTTACTTGAATGTCAACAACATGTTGATAACCGCTCAGTCTGCTCTTTTAACCCTTTCCCTACAAGATTCTGAAATCCCCATAGACTTTGTACATAGCCCACCTGGTTCCCGTAGGCAATGGGTTAAGTGTACAGAAACCTTGTCTCTGTTATGATAGTAGTAGGTCTTCATGTAATAAATAAAAAGAAAAAAATGTTAATATTAATAACATTGTGATAATTCCAAAAATATATTTCCCTTCGAAGCATCCTTTACATATGAAACGTCCTTTACCTTGTGTTTGAATGGTTTCCACTCGCAGTTTGGAATCAAATGACACAAACATTATTTCCTTCTCATTTCCTCCTCCCTGCTAAAAGGAATAATAAACATTCATCTAGACATTGCAATCAATGTGTACTGGTTGCCGGGGGCAATGTAGTACTGAGTGAACTGAACTAGTTCAGTTTTTAGAGTCTTGGATGTATTTTGGGAAGTGTATTTATTGCATGACTTCAGATACAATTTGTTGTTGTTACATAACACCTTCACTCTGAAATACTATGGGGGTGTTGTGGCATGATCAGATGGGGGCTTGACTCTGAATCATGGGGTCCCGAGTTCAAAACTGGATGATGTCCTGGGGCATGTTTCACAAAGATTAGAACTGAACTATAAGTTGGACCTAACTATTATGGCAAGCCATTTGTAGCCTTGGAATAAAACATATTAAAAAGCAAAAAAAAAAAGTATTTGAATGTTCCAACCAAAAATAGATATTTGTCTCTCCTTGATATTAACCGGTTCACTTCAGAATTATGAAATCTCCATAGACTTTGTACACAGCCTATTCGGTTCCTGTAGGCAAGGGGTTAACATATTATATTACTGATTTCAATAAAAATGTAAGCCTTTGAATAAAAACTGTTGGCTTTTGTTGACAATTTTACAAAGAAACTAACAGCTTTCCGTAAAGTTAGGTCCAACTAAAAGTTAGGTTCAACTTTTAATCTTTGTGAAACACCCCCCCCCCCCTGCATTTATGTCCTTTGGCAAGACATATAATTCACATTGCTGCTCTCTACCCAGGAGTGTAAATGGGAACCTTATGTGGCTTTGAATTAACCTGATGCACCAAAATGGTTGCCCGCTAGTATTGTTGAAAAGGTGCACATGATAATTGTGCAGGTTTCATTTGTATGAAAAGCCAGTGGTAATGATACAAATATATGACAGATATTTGTACATTACAAATATTGTTTTCCACAATTTTTCCAAAGGTGCGATTTAGCTTTAATTACAGCACATAACTGAAACATTTCTCCTTGGGAATTTTCTTCCCAGAAATGTTTGCACGTTTTGATGTGTTTTTTTTTATATTGACAATAATCTGAAAGAATATGTCATAACTTGTAAATGATTGTACGTGTTGACATTTCAGCAATAAACTTGTTGGCCTTTTTCTGCATTTAACAAATTCCAGGTGAAGATTTTGCCATCTAAGTCTTTTTAAAACAATATAAAGTAATACGATCGAACATTAAACTTGTTTTCCACAATTTTTCAAAAGGTGGGATTTAGCTTTAATTACAGCACATAACCAAAACATTTCTCTGTGGGAACTTTCTTCCAAGAAATGTTTGCACGTTTTTGGGTTGTTTATGATTTATTTACAAGTTTATTTGCGGTGAAATCCCTCTGTTTTGTCACCCTTCCTTTTTCATCAATAGGGAGAAAAAAACAATACTTTTCTGTGCTTTTAACCAATTCCACCAGACTGATTCTGAAAAATCTCGCACTGTGGTCTATGGAGAATATGTTTTTTATGAAAATCAAATCGTTGTCAATGAGTTAACAAAATTATGATGCATTATCCTTGTAATTGCCTCTGGCCCTGTCACAAGCCCGCAAATGCCACATTTCAGAAATCGGTGGTATTCGTAGAATCCGTCTAACGATCAATAATACAAATTGGTGAATAAATCTCAACTTTTCAGAAATCTTAATCATTATTAGAGAAATAAAGATGAGGGTGATGAACTTTGAATAATCCATTTTATGTTCCTCAATAAATACCAATTTTTTAGAAAATTTGTAGTATTGCCCAAAACATACATAAATCATTTTCCTTCTCAGAACCCCTCAATAAATTATTTATTATTCATGTTTTTTTATTGTAAACTCGAATGGCAGGAAACAAGCTGAATTGCAGGGCTTTACATTGAAGTGCATACAAAACAAACAACTATGACAAATGCTAGAGCAATTTAAATTATATGTAAGAGCAGTAATATGGTTTTGAATAAAACAAAATTTGCAGAAATGATTTATTGCTTTTAAAAAAAAGACAAATATTTGTTTTGTACTTTGACTCTCTGCAATTATCAATAATAAAGCTTTGAATAATTCTTTAAAAAAATTTCTTAGAGATCTTGTACTCCTGGCCAAAATGCAGACATTTCTTGCTTACTTTATATCCCTCAATCCAATGATCAATAGTATGGCTCTGAATAAATCCCAATTTCCGAGAAAATTTGTATTATTTACTCAAGAAAATACAGCAATCAGCAGTGTACTTTTAACCCCTCCAAAGATCAATAATATATTTCCGCATTTAAATCTCTACTTTTCAGAAATATTGCATTATTGTTGAAGGTTGAAGACAAACAGAAATAAGTAGTGGACTTGAATCCCTTCAGTCATTGATTTATATATGACGTTTGTCCACATGTGCACTATGTATTCCTTCAGTGATTGGCAATATGGTTCAGAAGAAATCCCGACTGCTGAAAAAATTGATATTATTTAGTGCAGAAATACGGCAATCAAAGCAGTGTACTTTAATCCTCTCCAAAGATCAATTTTATAGTTCCGCATAAATCTCAACTTTTCAGAAATCCTGTATTTCTATTAAAGACAAACATAAGTTAGGAGTGAAATTAAATCCTTCAGTCATCAATAATAATGGCTTTGTATAAATCCCAAATTCTGAAAAAATTTTGTTTTATTTACTGAAGTAATACGGCAATCAGCAGTGTACTTTTCACCCGCCGATCAATCAATAATCTAGTTCCACATAAATCCCAACTTTGAAGATAAACATAGATTACTAGTGTACTTGTTTTGTATCTCTTCATTCAACAATAAGATGGCCCCCTATAAATCCAACTTTTACAAATTGTTTTTATTATTACAAATCCCTTCTATGATAATTAATATGGCTCTTAACAAGCCACAAGTATCATTAGTATGATAGGAAATTGATAAATCAATATTTTAGTGTACTTCGTATCTTTTCATTGATCAATAATATGGCTCTCAATACATTTGAAATGTTCAGAACTCTTTTACTATTACTGAAATACAACCATCAGTTGTCTACTTATAATTTAATGATCAATACTATAGCTCTAGATAATCCCCAATTTTCAGAAATTCTCTATTATTGCTACTTACCTTAATGTGAAATGATACATGTACCCAAAGGAGCAATAATATTCTCAGGAATACAGATATACAATGTGTCATGAGCAATTTTTACTGTTTGAACAAAAACAACAACATCATATTTGCTCTTAAAGAAAAATATACAGGTTAACAATACAATTAAGAGCAATCATGAATTAACAATTTCTAGAGGTTAGATGTGAGACATTCACAATTATTATATCTAGTTATTTTTCAAGAGGATAGAAGTACATCACATTATTAAGCCATTTACAATAATCATATATACTTATTTTCTCATTTTGCGTTCAATCATTACTAGAAATGAACTCCTGTAATTAACTGTGTTATTGCTGTTTTACTTTCATTTTTAGACATTGTATTTTGTTGATAGTAATTCCAATTTCATATTGACTTACATTCGGTTCATGTTTAATTTTCATTATGAGTATTTAAGTGTTTTTAGGCTAATTATACACATTATATATTCTTTCCTGTCACATTTTTTTGAAAGTATTCAAAGTGTGTAATGAGGCTCTTGAGAGATAATCATTACACTGCTTTTGGAATAAAAATTAAGCGTCAAATTGTCTTGCACAAATCATTTAACAACTGTTTTTCCTACTTTCTTTCATATTTCAGGTGTGGTTTGAAGGTCTCCTTAGGATCACCCACAATGTCAAGGCCAATAATGTCTGTCCCATGCAGAGTTTGCAGAAACAGTAAGTATGACGATTCATTACCTACATGATGATGATAATGATGATGATGATGATGATGATGATGATGATGATGATGATGATGATGATGATGATGATGATGATGATGATGATGATGATGATGATGATGATGATGATGATGATGATGATATTGGTGATGATGATGATGATGATGATGATGATGATGATGATGATGATGACGACGACGACAATGACAAAAACAATGTCAATGATGGCAATAACAGCAACCACGAAGGTCTCCTTAGGATCACCCACAATGTCAAGGCCAATAATGTCTGTCCCATGCAGAGTTTGCAGAAACAGTAAGTATGATGATTCATTTCCTACATGATGATGGTGATGGTGATGATGATGATGATGATGATGATGATGATGATGATGATGATGATGATGATCATTGATGATGATCATTGATGATGATGATGATGATGATGATGATGATGATGATGATGATGATGATGATGATGATGATGATGATGATGATGATGATGATGATGATGATGATCATTGATGATGATGATGATGATGATGATGATGATGATGATGATGATGATGATGATGATGATGATGATGATGATGATGATGATGATGATGATGATGATGATGATGATGATGATGATGATGATGATGATGATGATGATGATGATGATGATGATGATGATGATGATGATGATGATGATCATCATCATCATCATCATTGATTGCAGTTTGCAGAAACAGTAAGTATGACGATGAAGATGATGATGATGATGATGATGATGATGATGATGATGATGATGATGATGATGATGATGATGATCATTGATGATGATGATGATGATGATGATCATTGATGATGATGATGATGATGATGATGATGATGATATTGGTGATGATGATGATGATGATGATGATATTGGTGATGATGATGATGATGATGATGATGATAATGACGATGACAATGACAAAAACAATGTCAACGATTGCAATAACAGCTACAGCGATGGTGGTGAAAGGAATGATGATATTGATGATGGTGGTGAAGTTGATGATGCTGCATATGATGATGATGATGATGACGTAGAGGATGACAATGATAATGTGTATGAGGAAATAAACAATTAGAAGTGATACAATTGTTGCGCTTGACAGTAGCCTACAGCAAAGCAACAAAACAGCATTTAGTTTCCCTTTAAAATATTTGTAAGATTCAAATAAAAAACAGCATTATGTTGTAGTATTTCCATTAAAACAATATAAATTGGCAATACTTAATTCTTGATTGAGATTTTAAATCACAAATATGATTTTTAAAACAAGAACAGTAATGATTTTCCAATAATATGTACATTACACATCTACTCAATACAAACATTATCAATAAACATATTCTGTGTTTCCCCTTTTAGCTGGATGAAAATTTGTTTTCAAGTGAACCCCTCGGGCAAGATCCCGGTGCGGAATCTGACGAGGACGTTTGCATCGGGCAAGACGGAGAAGATTGTCTTCAAGTCACTGGAGGAGCTCGGGCTTCCATCGGGAAAGGTAGGAACAAGAACAATCATTAATCCTCTGGCCCTGGGCAACTAGAAGTTAGCTTTGGGCCACGAAGATAATAATAATATAATAGGTTTGATTTAGGGCAAGACAGAGAAGATTGTCTTCAAGTCGCTGGATGAGCTCAGGCTTCCATCGGGACAGGTAGGATAAAGTACTATCATTAATCCCTGGGCCACTAGAAGTTAGCTTTGGGCCACCAAGATAATAATAATATAATAGGTTTGATTTAGGGCAAGACGGAGAAGATTGTCTTCAAGTCGCTGGATGAGCTCGGGCTTCCATCTGGAAAAGTATGAACAAGAACAATCATTAGTCCACTGGCCCTGGGCCACTAGAAGTTAGCTTTGGGCCACCAAGATAATAATAATATTAATAGGTTTGATTTAGGGCAAGACTCCAGTCGCTGGATGAGCTCAGGCTTCCATCGGGAAAGGTATAAACAAGAACAATTATTAGTCCACTGGCCCTGGGCCACTAGAAGTTAGCTTTGGGCCACCAGAATAATAATAAAATTGTTTGATTTCAGCGAGAAATATGATACAATATCATCTCCAGGTGATTCACTCTATAAGAAGAGTTAGAAGGTATGAACAAGAACAATCATTGCACTTGTCCACTGGCCTTGGGCAACTAGAAATCAGCTTTGGGCCACCTAAATAATAAGAATAATGGGTTCAATTTATAAAGTGCCTATGAATATGACACAATTATCAGTTTTAAGCCCTTAACACAATTAGAAGAGTTATTTAGTCACATTTTACTTGCCCGATCGAATTGGCTACTAAATATATAATAGACTTATTAATGGGTTTTTTAAGCTACCAGATTCAGGTTTCAGGCCACTAAAATTCAAGAAATCTTGATTGTATTTGCCCAACTATGCCACAAGTTATATTCAAGCATTGAGTACAAATATAATGCAAAAACATATAGATACACACACAGATACATATTAGTGGGACAGTGTGATGATCACAATGCTCATGTTAACCCACCCAGGACTGGTCCCTAAAATACTCTGGCTCTTGTCTATGGAGAATACATGTTATACAACAAATCAAGAAGTTTTACAATGGGTTAAATTTCTGAATAAGCAGATATATTTCTCTTTCTCTCTCTCACTTTAACTTCATTCCATTTACTCAGTTTAACCAAAATTAAAATCATATTCTTTCATTAAACACAAATAACTCATACAATTTTTTAATTTACAAGAAATTGAGAGAGAACATTATATGCTCAGATGTACATGTATATCCATTTCACATCTGATTTGTTTGGTTATTCCTTTATTCTCTTTTACAATTGATAAAAAATATGGTGCCAAATTTAATTACAACCAGAAATCTGATCAGGAAACGCCTTGACCATGAATACACATGTGAATAATAATTCCCTTTTCCACAAGAGCTTAATATATAGTGTACTGTGGTAGATTTGCATTGTCGTCACGAACCAGAGAAGGAGGAGGGAGATCGATATGTGGGTGGCATAGCAAATGTCCAGGAAAAACAAATGCATTGTTATTTTAGGGGATACTTTTTTCGAAACCAGTTGCTATTAACCCATTGAAGCTGATTTGATTTGGAATCAAATGTATTTTCCAGAGACCACAGCCAGTCTATAGAGTGTTTTGGGTAATAGTTCCGAATGGATTAAAGCAGCAAGCAATCTGTAGTTTGTGGTGCATAATTGAACTGCATGAGAATTTACAGTGATTTTTAGTTAATTGTGGAATTTGATATCAACCAAGTTTGGTGGCCCAAAACTAAGTGGTGGTTTTTGGCCTGCAGACCAGTTTGAACTGCTGTTTTATTTCTTAATTGTTGTTTTTATCCACAGACAAGGGGGGGGGGGGGGGGGGGGGTTAGGAGGGGCAATGTGGGGAACAAGAATTCCCACAAAGGTGGTGGAAAATTAATCCCACCCCTCCCTCATTCCCAGTACATTGTTCTGTGCTGGTGCCAGTAAGATAACAGATAGTGATATTGATGTGCCTTACTATTATTACAAGAGAACAAGGCCTATTGATTTGATTTGATTTGATTTGACTGATTTATTTTCCCACAACAAGGTACATGTATACTAGATTGATTCTGCTTGGCTAAACCACTGATGTACATGTATGTTTTGTTCTACTCTGGTGCCAGTAGAATAACATGCAGTGATATTGATATGGCTCTATGTTATTGCAAGAGAACAAGGCCTATTGTTGGTTACTGTACACTCAATACTTGGGTGTCTGTTTGATGAAACAAAAATCCCTGATTTAAATTAGTTTGTGAGACAGTGACCTCCCTTTCCTGTAAAAGACCATGAATGTAATTAAATTGTTGGAGACTGTTCGATATTGGTATAACACTTATTCTTCATAGACCCTAGCCATAGATGTAATACATCTAGAACTCGGCCTCTAAAGTGTTGCATTATCTTTTAATGAGATTTTGATTATTCTGTTAACCTGTTCAGGACTGGTCTGAATATATTTGTGCTTTGGGTTTTTGGAGAATGCATGTTATAGTAAAATAATAATGTCTTGAGTGGATTAACCTGTCACGATTTTCCAAAAAAAAACCACTCAGGCTCTGGGTCTATAAGGAAGGCAATTTTGACACAAAAAATAATATTCTTGAACAAGTTAAATCATGTAAAAATATCTCTGTGGATTACAACACGATGTTTATTTAGTCTCAGCGTCATTATTTGTAGGTCATGTTGATATTATTTTGATCTCCAGTTCACCTCGAAGTTTGTAAAGTAAAATTTGTAGGCTTTAGCTTTTTTTTTGCTCTCTTCACTTCATCAAATATTGCTAGAAATATAATGGAAAAAACAACAAATCAGATGTTTGTACCACCACACTCATCTCCATTCCATTAAACCAAATGTAGTCTTTAGCTTAAATAGTTTCTAATTAATTTAATTCATCTCACCTCCTCCACTGTAAAATAAAAAATAATAAACATTCAGAATTGTAGTTGAGTTTGTCACTGAATAGATCCCTCCTCCCCCCCAAAAAAGAAAAGAAAAGAAACAAAATTTAGGAAGAATGAGAGAAAATATGAATGAATAATCCCCACACAAATTGAGATTCTGACTTCATCAAAAAACTTATTTTACAACTCAAGTTTAACATTCCAAGTGATTTAATTTCTTTTCTATTTTTGCTTTTTTATGTGAATGTTACAGAGTTACTTTCACAGAATTTCCTTTGGCTGTTAAAAATAACGATACAATTTCATACCCAGGGTAATTCTTGATTGTTAATACAAAAACCACAATCAAGGATACACGTACACTCAATCTGAGAAATTAATTTTGTCAAAATAACAAATTATAGCTCTTGTTACATTCAAGTGTTTTTTAAAAATATTTTCTTTGCCAGTTTACATTAATGTTACAGAAGGCCTAAGCAAACTACCACCACGTTTCCAAAAATACAAATTACATTACTCTTGAAGAGTATTTGCAAAGTAAAATTAAAAGAGTCAATAGTCAAATTAAGTGTACACTTGTACCTTTTCAGGTACTCAGGAAATTTCACAAGTTGTATTGTTAAGATTTGCAAAAAATGTCATATGCCATATTCACAAGGGGAATTTTCAGCAGGCTAATATCAGAGCTGCCATACATTATGTCTCCCTGATTTCACAGCAGACTCCCTGAAAATAGACCAAGATTACTGCATCAGATTTCATCCCATCGGCCAATCTCTCTGATTATTGACAGATTAGTGTCATTCGGCATTTGATAGATATCTCCCTGATTTCCAATGAAATTTCCCCAAATCTTCCTGTTTGTTGAATTTCAATGTTGGTAGCTCTGCTATATTGCCAGGAATGATGCAATGTCAAAATCCAAGTCATTTATGGCTGGTATTTACAGGATTGTTATAGTGTTACAAATGAGGCATTTATGGCTGGTTTACAAAGCCACATTAGTCAGCGTCACACAGGGGCCAGTTATCCAGATAATCGAATAATGTAGATAATTTGTAGCATGTCTGTCACATACGTAGATGAATTATCTAGATAACTGTTATCTAGATAATTGTGTGTGAGACCGGCTATTCAGGGAATTTGCTTCTGACTATTCACATGAATGTTACAGTGATATTTCCTAGGAATTTGTGTCTGGTTATTTACATGCATGATATAAAGTGTTACACAGGATGCATTTGTTGTTGTTTCTTAAAGCCACATGCAAGAGGAATTTCTTCAGTCTTTTAAAACATGATAAAATGTTACATCAAATGCATTTCTGGCTGGTTATTTACATGATTGTTTTGTGTTTGATGGTTTATAAAGCCATATTCAAGGTGAATTATTCAGGCTACAGACATGAATATTACAATGTTATATGATCACATCCATGATGTTCTGGCTTGTTAATTACATGATTGTTATAGTGTTACAAATGAGGCATTTCATGCTGGTTTACAAAGCCACAATTCACAAGGGAAATTCACTTCTGACTTTCCACACGAATCTTACAATGTCATATCCTAGGAACTTTGGGCTGGTTATTTACGTACATGAATGATATAGTGTTACAATTGAGGTATTTCCTTTGGGCTATATATTTCTGCGAATGTTGATATAATCTTACTTTTGCTATGACATTCGTCCCTGATTTACTTCTAATTGTGATATTTCAGGCGTCATTTGACCTTCTGGGTATAGATAGACCTCTCCCACACATTTATTGTTAGTATTTGTTTATACAATGTTTCAATTCAAAATGAAAGAATGACGCATGATATATATCACAAGGTACACCTGACATGCTATTCCCATTGGCCAGTATTCTGCTAAATTAGTCCGGCCTAAATTGCAAACTAAGTGTCGACTAACCCCTGACTAAGTGGAAAACTTTAGTCCGGACTAAAATGTTTTATTCCGGTAGGCCTGTTTATGACTTTAAGCAAGCCTAAAGTGATAAGTTTGCAGGTTTAACTAATCTGAGGTGTTGACTAAAGTGTGGATTGTACCGTTAGTCCAAGCCTAAGTTGATACATTTAGTAGAATATCACCCATTGTGGTTAGTTTGTTACTTTTCACTTCTTAAAGTATTGTTTTGTTACTATATGATATGACAGAAGATAACACAGCGAAAAGGAGGCAGAATTTTGACATGGTGAATAACCAATAGAGAAAGGGAACAAGAAAGTAAGAAGGACCACTTTTGAAACATAAAACAAAACAAAAATAGAAAAATGAAGCAAGAGAAAAGGAGGGTGAGAAGTGGGATAATGATAGAATGGATAAAAACATTTAAGTACAAAAGAAAAGTAAGGAAACAAAAAAACAAAAAATAACCAGACTAATGGAACAACAGACAGAAACATACTGTATGCTTGCACACATACACACACACACACACACATATAAATACACACTCATACACGTAATAGCACACAAAAGTAAACCTGAAAATGTTTCATATCAAAATAAATGTGGTTTTGATACATTACAAATATTTATTTCAGTTGACAGGCACTGCATTTGAAACTTTTAAGTAGATTATTATTGACTTGATTATGTCGCTGTGGATCAAGCATCTCATCTATGAGATTTCTGCTCTACTTGCGCCTAAACGAAAAAAGCCTAGAAAACGGCAGGAAAGCGCACTTAACCCAAATAAAGAGTATATGCAAGAAGAGCTAGCCTAGGTGGTCTCAATATAGATTGCACTTAGGTGACATCCACAGCCCTCACTTGCACTCGCATCACCTAATTGAGGGATTGCCATGGTAACGGAGATGTGTGCATCCCTGATAAAGACTATCTGCTAATGAGGCAGCTTCTTTAATAGATCCTCATCTCAATGGCTTTAAAGGTGCGCCGTAAATGTGCAAATATCGGATTCGTTACAGCTGTTAATCAACGCTGGCCAGGGAGATTCAGCATTTCAATGAGCTTTTAAATAGAACCTGCATTTTCTGTATGCATATAAATGGTAATGCTAGAAATTACCTTGTGGCCCAGACAGGCAGGTAAAATCAAGATTTCTCAAATTGTACTCGCTCTGAACCTGAATCTGGTGGCACTAAACAAAGAAAAAACAATCCTGTTTTTTATGGTTGCCCATTGGGGAAAGTAAAATTTGGAAAAATTTTAGTGACCCAAAGCTAATTTTTAGTGGCCCCAGGCCAGAGGATATGGATATATAGATATGTGTGAAGAAGCATGATCAAAATATTTGTCTAGGGTTATCCAAGTGCTATAATAGTGATGCGCCGCAAGCGTTGAAAGATGGAACGTGCGCTATATACATGTACATGTTAGTAGGCACCATTATTTTGATTCATTATTTACCTGTTTATCCCCTTGTCTAGAGTAGATATAAAGGGACTGTTTCTGTGCAGTTGCTTTTTGCTGTTTGACACAGGAAGCAGTTCTGCTGTTTGGAGGTCAACTAGGGCGCAGCGGTTAGGTGCTAATTTTGAGCATGGCATATGGAAATGTGTATAGAAACATACATGATCAAAATAGGTGTCTACCTAGGGATGTCCTGTTTATCCCCTTGTCTAGAGTAGATATGAAGGCATTGTTTCTGTGCAGTTGCTTTTTGCCGTTTGACACAGGAAGCAGTTCCGCTGTTCTGAGGTCAACTAGGGTGAAATATGTGAGGCTGTTTTTCTGGAACATGGGAACCTAGGGTTAGTTAACGTGGGAAGATTATATTAGTATCAAAATGGCTCTGTGTTAAATAGAAGTAATATAATAATATTATTATTATCATTATGAGTATAATAATTATTATTATGTGCGTACTATCTTTCAAGAAAGGTGTATTTGAGCTAATATGCATGTCAAAAAATATGTATTTGGCGATACTAACCACATATGAAAATATGCTTCAGTTTTTACACAAAAGATAAGCCCTCAAAACACATTTGAAAATGCAGTTTAGGGAAGATAAATGTTTCTCTTGATTGATCAGCAAATGGTCAGGTCAAGTATTTAATGTGATTCTTTTATTTCTTGTCATGTTGCATCTGGTTTATATAGAGAAATTAAAATATCCCCCCCCCCCCCATCCAAAAAAATAAAATAAATAATAATATCAGATCACAAAAATACAAATTTTTATCAACCATTCATCATTTGTTTGCACACTTTCAACAAAGTTACTATATATCCCTTTAAGGAAGACAGACAAACATCTGACAAAGTTTTCTATCTTAATGAGTAGCAAAGGATGAGTCTCGAGATATCAGTGCTGACAATCTTGATTGGGGAAAATCCCCTATTAGAAGTGTCCTTGGGGAATGACGTTGTAAGTGTTTCAAGTGTGATGGTAAAGAGCAAAATACATTGAGCTTATCAAGAGGATGTGATTTTGTTAACCCATTGCCTACGAGAACCGGGTGGGCTATGAACAAAGTCTATGGGGATTTCACCATCTCAAAGGTAATGGTTAGAATATTTACGTTTCATCAATCACAGCCCAAGTATTGAAAATAAGTATCAAGATAAAATCAGCGCCAAAATTGTAAAAATGCATTGTGAGTTTTGCATGAAGAAGGCTCGATGTCTATAAAGAGGGCTCATTGTGAGGGATGCCGTTTGAAGTGCTTTGTCAGTGTTTGAATGAAGGGAAGATGACGTGCAAGGAGCATCTTTCATAGCGATGATGAGCGAATAATGTTTAACCCATTGGCTATGGGAACTCTGATGCAAAATGTATATCTGGTGTACCGTATGTCTTTGGGATATACATGTACACGTCTTGGCAGAATAAAATTGCGTCCACTGAGTTTAAGTTTATTGTGAGCTTTGCATGTAGGGAACGTGAAGTTCATATGGGCTCTACATAGAGTGACGTTCAAAATGCTGTGGGTGTTTGAATGGAAGGGAAATGATGTGAAAAGGCTGTTTAACCCCTTGACTACGGGAACCAAGTGGGTTGTGTATAATGTCTATGGGGAATTCAGAAACTCGAAGCAAACGGGTTAAAGTGATGGTGAGAATGACGTTAAAAGTGAATTGTTAGCATTTGAATGCAATGGGAATGATGTAAGAGGCCCTTTGTACATTGTTGGAGAATGGATATTATGTCAAACTTTTTGATTTTGGTGACTGAGTGTGTGATACAAAATGTAGCATTTGCTGAAGTGTGATTATCTATGGGAGAAGTGTGTGTGTATGAATGCCAAAATGTACTCAGTGTCCAATTGGTTAAAGTGCATTGAAAGTGTTGCATGCAGAGAACATGACGTCTAAAAGGGCACCTTTTCTTTCAATGGTCAGAATGGTTATAAAGTGCTTTATCAATGTTTTTTCCATTGTGAGTGTTGCATGTACAAAATATGACGTTAAAGATACATCTTCTGCATGCCTATAATATATTGTATAGCGTTTTAAAGGGCTTTGTGAGCAGTACTCGGCATTTAAGGCTCGGTCACATCTGACCGGATTGAGTAAACGTATGCCAAACGAACAGCAAAATTGTCAATCCGTTCGTATACGTTTCTTGTCCTTTTCTTGTTCGGTGAATACGTTCCTTGTACGGCGATGTCTGTTCTATCCGTTTGAACTTGAAACGGACACCACCGAATACAGTCGTCCGTTGGTCGTACGTTTGTTGTACGCTGTGCATCCGTTTTGTTCGTTATCCGTTAGTTTTCCGGTCCACCGGACATCAACGGATATGAACTGACAAGTACAGGACGAGTTCCGAACAAAACGGATGCACAGCGCACAACAAACGTACGACCAGCGGACGACTGTATTCGGTGGTGTCCGTTTCAAGTTTTGTGCATGCACAAAACTCACAAAACTTTCAAACGGATTGAACAGACATCGCCGTACAAGGAACGTATACACCGAACAAGAAAAGGACAAGAAACGTATACGAACGGAGAGAAACGGAGACGAACGGATTGACAATTTTGCTGTTCGTTTGGCGTACGTTTTCGCAATCTGATCAGATATGACCGGGCTAATAAATACGTTCGAAGAACGTTTTGTCAGTTTCTTATACGTTCCACTTTCGTTTTGACCGGTTCTTGTAAGTTACTCGTACGGTGTTGTCCGTTGCTCATACGGTGATGTCTGGTAATCGTGCGTTTTTGTACGTTTTTGTTAAATCCGTTTCATATCCGTTCTTCGAGCAACAATGGAGATTACGTTCGTCACCAAATGATTTTATTTCGCATATTTTCTATACGTTTGGCATACGTTTACGCAATCCGGTCAGATGTGACCAGGCCTTTAATGTAGGGGAAATGATACCAAAAAGGCCATTTTGCTGTGAAGGTGACAATATGACATTAAAATATGTATTGGGAGCTTTGAATGTATGGAAGATTATATAAACTGAGCTCTTGTGTACTTATGGTGATGGGTGGCACTTAATGGGAACAGACACCTAAAAATAATATTCTCATAAATAAAAGGTAATAGATTGTGTACTTTGTGAGTGTTAAATGTAGGAACAATGGTGTAGAAAAAAAGCTGTTGTGTAGGAATGAGAAGTGAGGGATGAACGTTAATTTGGACTCCTGTGAGTGTTGTGTATGTTAAAAAGGACATCTAAGGGGCCCTCTGTGAAGGTATGGTGAAGGATGGTGTTTATACAGTCAGTTGTGAGTGTTAAATGCAGTTAAATTGACATTTAAACGGCCTCGTGTGTGTGTTGATAATGAGGCGAGGACGTTCAGCTATTGATGATAAGGAGGATGACATTTAAACAGCCCTGCTTGCTTGTAGGAACATCATCGCCCCCCTCCCCCCCCCCCCCCCCCCCCCCCCAAATGCATAATATAGACTTCGTTTGTCACTCTAAATTTCTGGACTGAGAGATGATGACGTCACATTTACCTTTTTTGTGCTTTGAGTGCTGATTTTCAAAGACCCTTTTCAAAGACCCTGGTTTGGTAAACGGGACAAAAGTTTGAACAATGGAAAAAAGAAGATGAATATTATTGAAGGTAAAAGATATGAATGATTTATGACATTCAGAAAGAAAGCTGTTACTGCATGTTTATATTGAGCAACTATTTTCTCCTCTTAACAAAATAAGTAACACAAATTGTAACATGTCTACATCAGTGTATGCAAAACTAAAAATCAACATTTTAAACAAAGTCCAAATTTGCAGCCTTCTTAGTAGTGTTCTTCCTGTTTAGAAAAAAAACACACCTGAAGCTACCAAAACAGTTTCATTTAGTGCTATTTTCTTGGGGTGTGATTGCAGTTGGTACTATGCTGCATGATAACAGAAGATAAGTAATTGAGGGACATAGTTGTGTCTCTTAGGAAAGCAAAATGTGATAGAAGATGAACAAATCATGGAATCAATATTGACTCGTCAATGAAGATAAAGATTGGGAATGATGGACGAGGAACCCGATACGGGGAATCTGAAAGTGCATTCATAGATATGGATATGTGGGACAGTGTAATACATTTGAAAGTCTGATGATGATTCACATTATTTCACAAAGACCAAATTACTTTACCCAAATTTTTTTAAATTTTCTATGAAGACATATTTAATGTTAAGTGTGCAAAAGAGAGACAATCATGAGTCAGGACACTTTTGAATAACTCAAGATTTCATTTAAAAGCTGCAATTGAATAAATCTGAATTGTCAATTCAAGGAGGCTTTTAAATCGGCAGTGCAGATAACAGTGTATTTGTTGTTGTTGAAATGTTTGAATTTTTTGCATTTTTAAAAACATTTTAATTTCAACAGAAGTCAATAAAATGAGCAATCCTTTCACCATTAATGGATTAAATAAAAGAAAATATACCCTGTTCATGTCCGAATGTCATTTGTTATAATATAATAATGGAAGTAAAATTTGCTTATTTGAAAAACATGAGCAGATCATAGAGTAATTTTGCCGTATTATTATTTGTTATTGTTGCCCGTAGTTTTCCCATCCTGGATAAAGTTAACCAATTCAGGATCGGTCTTGAAAAATACTTAGGCTTAGGTCTGTGGAGAATATGTGTTCTATTGAAAATCAAACCAACTTGACTCCTTGCCTATGAGATATCGCATTTCCCATAGAGTAATGCATGGAACACCAGGTTCCCATAGTGAATGGGTATCACAATGCTCGAAATTAACTTTTTTTGCTGGTGGCCCGGTCGGGCCAGTAAAATTAGTATTTTTCCAAATTTGGTGGCCCGAAACCAAAAACTACTGGCCCGAAAAAAATAAGGAAAAACAAAAGTAAAATGAATACAATAACCATATGAATAGTTTTAGGGTACTAGGCAATACTTTTTAAATTTTTCATTCCCCTTTGTTTCATTGTAAGATGAATTAAATAAACATGAATTAGGATGAATGTGTGTGTGTCATGTCTTTTTATTCATTGTCTTCATCAAAAAATCACAGCGATTGAATACACACGAGTGACAATTTCACTTCCAGTCATACATAGTCAGGGTCTAGGTGACAAAACAAAAATGGTAGAAAAGGAGAAAATTCAATTTGACCTTAAAATTCTGTGCAGTGTTGTCTGAACACCTTAGACAAAAGACATATTTTAAAATTGTGATATATAGTAGTAATATATGAATATTCATGAGCAGCATATATTATATGAATATTCATGATGCTCATTAGATATGCAAAATATGCAAAATATGAAATTACTAACAACGATTTTCAATATGAAACTTTTTTTTTATAACTGGTTAGAAAATGAGTACTGCTGCTCAAGAATGTATGAATATTCATTAGCAGCAGTGTTACTTGCTCAATTTACTTGCAACTTTTTAACTAACCAATATTTTGTATGTGAGAAAAGGGTATAAGTTGCTGAATGCTACATTTAAAAGCAAGCTCTTGTCATGCCATAGACAGGACTAAACATGAGTACAGGGTATTTAAAAAAAAAAATTTTTTATTTTATTTTTTTATTTATTTTTTTTAATTTTATTTTTATTTTTTTGCTGGCCCGATCGGGCCACCAAACTTTGAAATATGAGTTTTTTACTGGCCCGACAGCAATTTTTGGTGGCCCCGGGCCATCGGGCCTATGCTAATTTCGAGCATTGGGTATCATAAATATTTGTATGCACTGTTCTTCCAGGTTTCCGTAGTTAATGGGTTAGTTAAAGTAGAGACAACTGCTTCTGTTTAGGGGCCATTCTTTGAAAAGTGAAACTTTTTCGGAAAAATTGAAGTTTTATTTTTCTGTAGTTTTGTTCCATTTTTGGAATGATCCATGTGTAAAGTTTCATGAAATACATGATTTGAAGTTTAAAATGAAACTTTTTTACTCATTTGCATAAATTTACATATTTCTATATTTTTCTAATAATCATAATTCAGAAAATAATCAAGATATCAAAAGGATAATTAGCAAGCTCATTCTTCTCACTTTCCTGTACAGGTTGATACCAACTTTGTAAAAATTCAACCTTTCATTTTTTTCTAAACCCGATATTATAAAATTCCCATTTTCCCATTCATATTGTACATGTCACACACGTACGTGACCACCCCAAAATGTCACACACGTGACCAGACGTTGCCACATAATTAAGTACTATAAAAAACAACGGTTTGATATAATTCTCATTCATTGCTATTGTTGTACTTACAAATGTATAGTACTTCTCTGGTAATAAGATGAACATTATAGCTATTCATATTTTAAAGAATTTTCCAAATGAAATTTAGTTATGAAAAAAGCGCTCCGTGCGAAGTCACACACGTGACCCATGCCATTTGACCTCTGACATTGAGTTACGTGATCCTTATAAAATCTTTTGTGTTAAGTTTGAAAGACTACAACATATTCAAGTCACATATGAAGTAAAAATCATTATAGTCTCATACTTACTGAAATATAAGCATCCCATTTCAAAATTTGTCATGTTTTGGGTCACACACGTGACCAAGAATGGCCCTTAGGAGAAATTCAAGTAAGCAAATCAATAATTATTGAAGATGCCACTGTAAACACACTAATGGCACATTCAAAATCCTAACGTAATTTGTAGTTGCCATGAATAGAAGGTTTTCTTTCTGGAATGTTGAATATTATTTTAATACCAATTTTAATATTTTTAATTTTTTTTTTATCATGACTTCAGACAAATAGAAATAACGTGGTTTTAACTGAGTGTCTTTATTAGATAGTATTAACGGGGTGACATCCAGCGTATGATAGCATGGTTAAGACAATTTGTCTTACGTTATATTATTTTGTCTGAGGCTTTTACATTATTACTTGTTGTTTACATTTTCAGAATGTAGACATTGATCCAAAAGGCCTCCCTTTTGAACAGTCCTATAATTAGAATGTCAAAGGAGAGATCCATCAATTTCAATATTACATGTTTGTTTGTTTTTTGGCCCGAAGCAATAACTCTTTGATAATAGATTTTGGTTGTTTGTCCGTTTTTCCGATTGAAAAACATGATACTACAGACGTCCCTTTTGACAAGTTGTCACATGCCTGTCCAAGGAAAGATCTCTTAATTTCCATATTATATGTGGGTTTTGGGGGGCTTTCACAATATCTCACTAATATTTTATTTTATATTTGTTTGTCTTATTTCAAAATGAAGAAATTGATTTTGTGGAATTTGAGAAGTCCTGCAATCAGATTCTTCCGTTTCTGTATAATTATGTTTTATTAATTCATTTATTTTTAATCTCTGTAATGTCTTTCTTGTTTTTGTTTTTTTCAGAATTAAGAAAATGATCAGGTCTGTGACTATGCCTCTTTGACAAAAGCAGGTCCTTCAATTTCCATTGATCATGTTTCAATTTTTTGTTTACTGAGACTGAGAGTATATATCGCTCTATAATCTATTTTGTTTATATTTGTCAAATTTTTTCAGAATGAAGAAATTGATCCTGCGGACTTCCCTTTCGACAAGTTCTATGAGTTGTATCACAAGCTATGTCCAAGGACAGATATAGAGGACCTCTTCAAAAATATGTAAGTACTGATTCTCTAATATATTTATTTATTTAACTCATCACCTACAGAAACCAGGTGGGTCCTGTGTTAACCCCTTGACTACAGGAACCGGGTGGGTTGTGTAAAAAGTCTATGGCGATTTCAGAAACTCAAAGGGAACGGGTTAACTATATGTGGTTATTGCAAAATCTAGTAGGGAACTATGATCGATATTCGAGGACTATATGCTATCTTTCGAGGTTCGTTGTTTAGGGAACTTTTTCTTTGTGATCTATATATCCTCACTTTAAAGCCTATTCAGATATACTTACAATCATACACACTCACACACCTAACGTACATACACAATTACCACACAGCAATGACTGGATGGTCTGTTTACACTGTGTTTTTTTATGGCTTGCGCTGCTCTTATGTAAACACAAGTGATACATTTCGCTGTCACCTCAGGAGTTTGGAAATCTAAATCACCTAGAAGAGTTTGGACAAGAGTGTGTCGTTAACCCATTGGAGATGGTGCCACATATTTCTTGGACTGGTTTCTATAGAGGATGTATGGTACCGAGATCAAATTGAAGTCAAACAGGTTAATAAAGCCATACCTCTTGTGCGGATAAAATAAATAATTCATATTCACCATCATATTGTCCACCTGAACCCATTTACCGCTACCCCTCCGTGAGGTACACACACTCATATGTATATACAAACAAACAAACATGCACACACATGTGCAAAAATAGACCAACTTAAAACTAACACACACACATGCACACACACACACACACAAACATGCGTACACATTCACAAGCATGCACACACACATGCACAAATACACAAACATAAACAAACTAATACTTGCACGACAAGTACAAATTCACACATATGGACACACACCCACATATATCTTTGTTTATAAAACAACATAAATTGTACTTGGTTTGTTTATATTTTCTTCTTTTTGAATTGCTACATTATTTTTTGGTCCAGTTATTTTGCTTTCATTTAAAAATAACCTTATTTGAAGTGCAAATTCTTGAAATAGATTTTATACTTGATTTTATGCACATGTTTTTGTTCTACAGCGTATCAATACATCTGTTCAAGTCAATTAATTTTATATTTAACCCATTCACTACAAGATTCTAAAATCCCCATAGACTTTGTACATAGTCCACCCGGTTCCCGTAAGCAACGGGTTAAGCAGTCTGGGTTTGTCATGTAGAGTCAACTTAATAGAGTCTCCTAATGTATGTTTTATTTATTTGGAGCCCAATTCCAAGAAATACGTATATTTGATTCATTTTAATCTGAATTTCATGTACTTGTTTTTGCTATGTAGTGTTCATAAAACCATCCAGCTTAATTACACTCGGTAGTGTAGTGAAGCAGTCTGGAGGCAGTCTTGTGTTGCGTTTAGATGAATTTATAGTCCTTACTGATTTACACCAATCCTGTCGTGACCTTTTCAACCGAATGTTTTGCCTGTACTAATCATCTTTAGTTACAGATAGCATTCATGTGGAGTTTCTTATTAATGTTTCAAAGTGCTAAACTGTACCATATTTACTCGGGTTTTAGCTGAATTTCAGTGTTATTAAGGCACATCAAGAATGTTAAGTATTTATAAATGTGATGCGTTTAAATTACAAATTAAGGAAAATCATGCATCACTAGAGGGATACACCCCAGCCCAAGTATTTAAGGGAATAGTCCTTAATTGGTTTATACCAAATTTATTATGATTTTGTTAAGGAATAATAACCCAAATTCCTTTTCAGCAAAATATCTTGGATGTGATCTATAAAGGATTCATGTACATATCAAAACAAAATTGCCTTAGGGGGATTTAAACGTCCTATTGAATCAGATAGCCTCCTATGAACTACAATATGTTTGATCAAACAGCCTTCTGCTAGATGAATGTAAATTGCAAGGAGGATGTATGTAATGCATGTTAAATCTTGTGTAAGCATCACAGCTTGTGTGGGTAGTTGAAGAATGTTTGTTCAGGGAGAACATTCTTCTTCACCCCGCCCCCTTCCCTCTCCTCTCTCGCCACTATCGACTATCCTTTTTCTCATCTTCTCTGCTCTATTCTCCACTCCATTCTCCATATTCCCCCCTCCCTCTCACCTCATTTCTCTCCCTCCCTCTCTCCTCATTTATCCCACCTCTCTTCTCACTCCCCCCCCCCTGTTTTCCCCCTCTTCCTCTTTCCCCCGTCTCCCTTAATTCCCTCCTCCATTCTCCCTCACCCATCTCTCCCCACCTCCCTAACCCAACCCATCTCTCCCCACCTCCCTAACCCAACCCATCTCTCCCCACCTCCCTAACCCAACCCATCTCTCCCCACCTCCCTAACCCAACCCATCTCTCCCCACCTCCCTAACCCAACCCATCTCTCCCCACCTCCCTAACCCAACCCATCTCTCCCCACCTCCCTAACCCAACCCATCTCTCCCCACCTCCCTAACCCAGCCCATCTCTCCCCACCTCCCTAACCCAACCCATCTCTCTCTCCCTTTCTCTCCTCTTCAGATATATCTGGGTCTTTATTTCCTTTTACCTTCTACTAACGATGTTTCACAAATTGAAAGTAGGACTAAGATTTAAGTTATTCTTAATCAATGATACAATTCAACATGGTATTAAAGATGCATACATTAAGACTATTTTACTGCCAAACATTAAACGTAAAATATTGTGCAGACATTTGTGAATGGCTTTTTAAGCTTATGCGAAGCTATTTACCTACAATATAAAAAAGGCCACTTTTGGCAGGTTGGCTGCTATAGACAGGTGGCCACTAATATAGGTTCTACTGTATTTATGTAACATCAGCTGAAGATATGAAGTTGTTACACTAAGTATAGTATGTAACCTAAAAGGGTATTTTTAAAAATTGATCTAGTGTTGTTCTTCAGAGTACAATTTGAGATCAAATTTGAGATCTCCCTAAGAAATGTTGTTGTTGTTGTTGTAAAAACAGATCTTACACTACTTTAATACAATAACCCAAGTATGTGAAAATAATCAGCTGAACATGTAGAGTTAATGCATTGAATAATACATGTATCCTGTGGTTGTATTCTTTTAAATCTTAGATGTTATCTTAACAGATGCTCATGAGATTATACAATATATCACATTTAAGTTTCTCTGTAAACAGGTGTCATCTGTGTTTCATAGAGTTATTAATATTAATATTACTTTATTCTAATAATCAGCTGAAGATGTAGAGTTAGTGCATTGAATAATGCATGTGTTTAGTGGTGGTTTTCTATTAAAATGATATTAGAGCATGAGATTATAAGATCTATCCCATATAATACATTTCTCTCTCAACAGGTGCAAACAGACAGTTATATTAATATTACTTAACTTAAATAACAATATAAAGATGTAGAGTTAGTGCATTGAATAACACACATGTATCATGGTAGTATTCTTTCAAAATTATCCAAGGGGTGGAGCCCCCAGAAGCTTTGGGATTTGTAATATCCAGATATGAATATGTTGTCTATATGTAAAATAGAGTTAACTATTCTTTAGTTAATTGGCTTTTGATTGAGCCGTTTAGAGATTTGAAGATTATTAAGTGCACATTGCAAGCTCCTGCTATATAATGATGAGGGCACTGTCCAAGTATGGATGAATTTTAGTCTGATAGATAAATACTGTCAATTGCAATCATCCTGATGGAACCATGAATAGAATAAGTCAAGGGATACCCACATTGGAAAGCTTATTGGGGGTCCAGGGGGCGAAGCCCCCGGAAGCTTTGGGATTTGTAATATCCAGAAATACAATTAACTATCTATTGAATAGTTAGCTCAATTCTAGTGAGCGAAGCGCAGACGCACAGTGGGCCAGGATTGCCTGAAAGTTTGCCAAGAGAGAAGTCCTGAATAAAACTATGTAATGAGTACAGGGCTGGGACTGGGTCAAATAACCTTAATGGGGGTTCCAGGGGCGCAGCCCCGGAAGATTTTGGATCTGGGCTGTTAAGCATTATCAAAAAGTGGTCTAAAGAAGACTATATAGTAACAACTTCCATTTATGAGAGGGGGCAATGCTTCTTAATTTTAATGTTATTATATATATTTTTAACCCCAAATATTGGGGGGGGGGGGGATGATAATACAGGCCATCCCCCCCACCTGAAATATTGGGGGGGGATATATCCCCCCCCCCATCCCCCCCGTGATCGACGCCCCTGTCTCATGGCATGCACAATATGTTTGTTATTTTAAATTATTCCTGAAATAATTGTATGTACATATTTAGCAATATAAAACACATTCTGCTGATCTTTAGAGTAGATCCGAAGGCTAACTTTAAGATCACCTGAAAGGGACTTAGTAACATTGTCCAAATCCTCAAAATAAATTTTTAATTCTAGCGATTCCCTCATACCTTGTTGTATTCGTATTAACAATAAAATCATGGGACAGGTTTTGGTTTTTCAAATTTCCCTTTTGTTACAAAGATATGTACGATCAAAATATTCAGATAAGAAACACTCCGGTGGAGTTTTGAAACTGTGTACAAAGTGAGTGCAGTGAGTTAGTGAATATCACTTTGCATTTTCGCTCATTACTTGGCCATGCAATGTTCATTTGACTTGAAATTTTCACACAATACCCTGTGGACATATGAGATAACAACAATATACATTGCATCAACCATTCATCACTTTTTGCACATGTCAACAAAGTTACTAGATCCCTTTAAGGTAACCAGATTATCTTAGATTTGATCACATAAATATACTCTAACTTCAAATTGAAGGTCATGCTACGACAAGAAAATATGTATTATGTAACCCAATCAAAGACCAACTGTCTACTACAACCTGGTGGGCCCTTTATTTTAAAATGTCAAAATCTAGATGGGAACAAGTCAAAATTTAAGGCAATCTTGGAGCGGATCTTCAGAGTTGAACTAAGATCAAGGTGAGAATCATATCAAGACAAGTTATGCCCGGCGCAGACAGAGCCGACTCGACCCGATCCGACTGGTTTTCAGCCTGATTAACTCAGTATGCGCTGCCTCAGGACTCCGGTTTTTCCAGTCAAGTGCCAGTCGGAGGTCATTCGAGGCTGATTCAAACATGTTGCATCGGCTCCGACTGAGTGAAACTGACTCTAGCCTGACTGAAAACCAGTCGGATTGGGTCGAGTCGGCTCTGTCTGCGCCGGGCTTTAGATTTGTTTTCCTTGAAGGGGATCTTAAGAAGATTTTATTGTGAATAATTCATGGTTATATTAGAGCCGTCTGTGTTAAATAGATTCACCAATCCTTTTATTATCCTTATTGTACCTGGAGGCACTGCTTTGGATGAGTTTCAAAAAATCCTTGATCTGACCCTTTAGACCAGGTGTAAGACTTGTTTGAAGGCCAACATATGTTCTGATCACTGTCATTGATTGGCAATATATATCCTCAAGACATATCAATTATACTGTAGACAAAATTCTTGTTCAACATACTCTACCGGGATCTTAGCTGCTTACACCGGATGTCACTCTTTCAGCGCTAGTCCACAAAGAATCGTCTTTCCATATTCATTGTTTTGCAATATTAACAAGACAGTATTAACAAAATGCCTATAGGAGCCGGGTGAGCTACATGTATGTACAAAGTCTATGGGGATTCCAGAATCTCAAAGGGAATGGGTACATTATGCAAATCATTTTTGTTCAGCAAGAATCGGCATAATCTACAATGTACATTGATCCGACCCTTTAAACCGGATGTCACACTCGTTTGAGGACAACAATGTTCCAGCAATGCACTGACCGTGTTTGACAGTTTATCTTCAAAACTTATAAATTATGAAAATCGGATCAGAACAACTCTGATAGGATGCCACATTTGCAGCACCATTCTGAGACAAATATTGTTACTTCCATTATTTGACAGTTATCCTTAAGACATATCAGTTATGGAAAATAAAGAGTTTTGTTCAACATACCCCACCCTGGGTCTTACCTGCTTACATCCGCCCTCACACTTGAGCATCATTCAAAGACAAAGACATTTTTTTTTCTTTCTAGAAAGACAAAGAAAATTTTCTTATTTTTTTCTAAAAAGACAAAGAACATTTTTCTTTTTCTAGAAAGACAAAGAATATTTGTCCTTGTTAATAGAAAGACAAAGAAAATTTCATCTTTTCTAGAAAGACAACGAACATTCTTCTTTTATGCTGAAAAGGCAAAGAACTTTATTTTTTCTAGAAAGACAAAGATCTTTTTTTCTAGTAGAAAGACAAAGAACATTCTTCTTTTATGCTGAAAAGACAAAGAACATTTGTCTTTTTTTTCATAGAAAGACAAAGAATATACATGCAACATTCTATTTAGTCAGGATCCACAATTCATATCAATTATGCAAATCATTCTTGTTCAGCACATCCTCCCTTGATCCGATTGGCTTATATCATGACGTCAAAGTTTCAGAATTATTCCAAGACAAAGATTGCCACTGTCAATGCTCAAGGCATTTACTGTATATCAGTTATAAATGCAAATTGTCTTACTGTTCAGCATATTTTGTAAGTGTGCATTTGATCATACTCCCAAGGCAAAGCATTTTATATCCATTTTCAATTTTTTACTGAATCCTCCAGACATATTAAATATGCAAATATTTCTTGTTCTTCGTTTATCCTTCATAGATCTGAGAAATTTAAACCGGATATCCAACTTTAAGCTGCATCATCATTGTTTTATACTATCCCTAAGACATATCGATCAATAATGCAAATCGTTTTTATTGTACCCGTTCAACATAACCTACATAAATCCTACCGCATTAAAACTTCAACGGATGTACCAGTTTGAGAATCATTTCAAAAGATGCAAAGTATACTTGCCACATTTTATTGTTTGACAGTTATCCTCGAGACAATTCAAAATTGTGCACATTGTCTTTATTTTACCCGTTCAACATACATAACAACCTACATACATCTTACCACATTAAATTTTCACCACATGTCCTTGGGCTTAGTCTGGAGAAAAAGATTTTTCTTGTCAGTTTATACATGACAGTTATCTTGAAGGCATGCATCAATTACACAAATAGTCATTTGTTCTAAACATTCAGCGTAAGCTAACTTCATCTTATCCCAAGCCAAAGAATTATCTTGCCATTTTTGTCCTCGTAATCATCAAGGGAATTCAATCATGAACATATTCTTTTATTTATAATGTTTAACGTATCCTACATAGACTGGAGCTCATTAAATCTTCACAATAATATTATTGCCACATCTATTTTGTTGTGAATGACAGTAGCCAAAGGTGTACAACTGTACAGGGACAAAATGAGCAGTCTAGGGCCCCGGTGCAGGTAGAGTTGCAATCTATTATACATTGAAACTAAGTGCAAGCAATATTATGGGATGTAACGTGCAAATCTGATTGGTTCAAATGTGCATATTTTCTGACTTGCAATTAATTGCAACTCTTTCTGCAGCGGGGTCCTGGACTGGAAAAAAACAATAGTTAGGCTGGGGTCTATGGAGAATGTATTTTATCTACTAAATCAAATATTCTTCAATGCCTCTTGACACAATTTGAAAGTCTTAGATTTGATTCCTAGCAAATGCAAAGACACATTTCTTTGCTCATTTTAATCTAATAATATTGCTGAAAAACAACAATAAAAGACTCTGTTGAATAAGACAAGTTTGTGACATTTCTTCTGAAACACTAAAAAAATGACCCTTACCAAACCATGCACATGTATACATTATCCTTGGTAGGCTTAGAACAGTCTAGCCATTTTGAAACTCAGTGGTAGGATTTGTTGCCAATTCAAAGATTTTCTCTGAATGAGTCCATTAGAAAGCTGATAAAAATATATATTGCATTGATAAACAGAACAGTATATGACTTAATAAAGGGATCTAGTAACATTGTACAAATCCTCCAAACTTTCTCAGAACTCTTGTTCTCTCATGCATTGTTGTATTTGTATTACCAATGGAAGCTTGGAACTGGTTTTGGTTTGACAAATTCCCCTTTTGTAAAAGATATTTTATGTTGAAGTGTTTGGATGTGTAATCATCCACTGGAATGTTATAACTGTACAAAGTCAGTGTAATGAGTTTGCGAATATCAATTTGCAATTCTGCTCATTATACTCTGCCGTAAAACATCCATTTAATTTTCACACAATACTTAGTAGACATATCAGATCACAGATATTCACATTTTATCAACCATTAATATGAACAAAACTATATGCATGACTTTAATAATAATAATAGTAATGTTCTCTTTCTTTTTGAAACTCAACATAAATTGTAAGACTCCTCAAAAAATACTAAACCACAGATAAGCTAACGATCATCTTTGATGTGTTCAGAGTAGTCAGTGGCCATCTTGAAACCCCATTAATAAAACATAAAATACAAAGCTGGGAAACTGAGTACATTAATAACAGGAAGAAAAAAAAACATGACTCTGCTTATAGAGACATTCATGCTTTTTTTTTTCTTTCAAGGAGAATAGTGGCAAGAAAATGTATGAAATCAATATAATGACGGTAATAAATGTTATGAATTAAAAGACTCCTAAAAAAGTACCTAACCACACATTTGAGGGAGGGGGTGGAGAAGTACCTTGATGGATTAAGAGCTGTCTTTGTTCATCTGAAAACACTAGGATCCAGAGCTCACCCACACAACATTTCCTGCTGCTAAGTATTGGTGTAAAGGGACTCATTATTCACAGGATTTTAGCTTCCAGACGAGTTTAATGACGGTGACATTTTGAAATGGCATTGGCAGGGTCTGGATTAGGCAGGAGAAATAAAGTAGCATTCTGATAACCACTTGGCAGGTTTTTGCGTGGTTCAGAGAGATTTTCGATTAGGTGGCTGATAGTCTTCATCAGTGCCTTCTATTATTTTGTGTCCGTCTTATTTTATATCTTTTCTTCCCCTTATATTTTCCTGTTTTCTCCCTGTCTTCACGTACAAAAAATATACTTGAGAATTGTTGCTTGACTTACTTGCAGAGAAATTGTGCATGTTTTTTTTCTCTTCAACTTCATGAAAGTACCTTAAATTGGGGTTTTCAAATGAGTGATCTGCACTGACAATTGTGCTTACAATGCTTGGAATCACATTTCAAGAAGTAAATGTGTGTGTTTTTGTTTTGTTTTAAAATTTATGAAAGTACCTTAAATTTGTGTTATATCAAATGAGTGATGTGCACCACAATTGTCCTGTACAATTTGTGGAATCACATTTCAAGAAGTAATTGTGTGTTTTTTTGTTTCAATATTATGGAAGTATCTGGGTTTTCAAATGAGTTATCTTCACTAACAATTATCCTTACAATTCGTGGAATTACATTTCAAGAAGTAGATGTGCATGTTTTTGTTAAATTTGTGTTTTCAAATGAGTGGTCTGCACCCACGATTGTCCTTACAATTCGTGGAATCACATTTCAAGATGTTAGTTTCTTTGGAAGTGAGCCGGCGTCACAATTTATTAACCGCTCTGTGAGCGAGGCACTGTCCCACCTGTGTGCAACAATTCGGGCCTTCTGGTTATTCACACAAATGTAATCATTTTAAGCTTGTTCTCCTCTTTGCAATGTAATAGCTAGGTTTGCATCAGGATTTAATTCTAAGCTTGAGTTTAAGTAAATTATTATTGTCCACTTAGTTATTTTTGTTTTGTTTAATTCATACAATTGTGGTAACTTATAGCGTACAGGAACCTGGTGGGCCCTGTATTAACTCTAACTAGTGTGATTTCAGAATCAAATTGAAAACAGGTTAAACACCATAAAACAATGATCAAATTACATCTACACATGTACCAAACACTATTCATGAATGTCCATAATGTTACAAATCTATTCAATTTACTAATTCATCCACATTAAGTAATACCTTTGAGGCAATATGTCTGTTGTTCAATGAATGATATTCCACTGCAAGTATGCCAATTTGATAAAGATTGACATGTACATATTAGCCTTTACATATCATTCCACCAACCCTGCAAAACTTATCAGTTCACAAATATCATTTTTTATTTCACTTTAAGCATCTTCTAAGTTCTATGTTTGAGTCATATTCCTTCTTCCCTTCCTTCCCCCCCCCCCCCAAACAAACTTGATTTATTAAGAAAATTTTTGCCTGATAAGAAGCAATTCACGATTTGATGAATTACTTTATTTCTGTCTTGAATTCCTATGCAGAAGGGGAGACAATCCATCAAGAAGGCATGTTGGTGGAAAAGCTTACATAGTTCAATGAGTTTGCTGAATTCTGCTTGTTAATTTTCTTTCCAATTTGATGAATCTGTACAAAGAAAATAATATTTGCTTTCTTTGCAAAGAGAAGAATATCAAGCAGAGTTTCAGACTTTGGAACACTTGAGCTTAATACCATGTCATGCATTTTTCTCTTGAGACTCCCAAATACTCCAGCTGGGGTCTGTAGAGAATGCTTGTTGTACCTAAATTAAATAGTCTTGGATGGATTACTAGATCTTTCCTATTTTCGGATTCGATCCTGTCTAATTTTCTTTGACTTCACCAACAAATGTTCACAGTTCATGGACTTATATAACACGCTATTCTTTGTACTTCTATCTAAAAGGAGAATTTAAACAAGTCATTCAATATCGGAGGTCCATATTGTGTTTGTTACATTTTTATTTTGTAGTTTAGCAGAAGTGGAACAAATCCATCAGAACGTCAGTCCATGGACAATTTATCCCAATGAGCAAGATAGATTTAGATATGTTTGTTACAAACTGTTGCCTATTTGATGATTTCCTTTTTTCGCCCTTGCAGAAAAGGAGGGAGTCCGTTAGATGGCCTGTCGGTGGAAAAGCTCATTGAGTTTCTGAACGACAAGCAGCGCGACCCGCGGCTCAACGAGATCCTTTTTCCAATGTACGACCGGGAACGAGTGCTGCAGATCATCAATACGTATGAGAAGGACCTGCAGAATATACAGAAAGGTGCGTATCATTTGTACAAATTTCTAACAAATATTGAAAATGGTGATGACAATGATAATAAATCTAGAAGTTCAGTTGGCTAGGGTAAAGTAGGATGACCAGGAACGAGTGCTACAGAACATCTATACGTATGAGAAGGACCCGCAGATGATACAGAAAGGTGCTTAGAAATTGTATCACAGCGCTTTTGAACATTATATATGGAAAATGCGCTATATAAATGCATTATTAGTATTATTATTATTATTAAAAATTACATTCAAGCATCTAGAAGTTATGTTCTCAGGCAAAAAATGTATGGCAAGGATCATCGCCAGCCATTTAGACAACAATGTCCCATCAGTATTCTGAAATCCCTAAAGACTTTGTACATAGCCAAAGAGGTGGTTGTAAGAAACGGGTTAAAAGACTTGTGCTTCGATGGAATCCTTGTGTGCCTCAAGCGAAAGATGGCTTCCGCTTCTCTTGGGATCTTGGAACCTTGAAGGGTTTATCTGCCTCTTGATATTTATTGGCTACATGTGATTTTATGATTAGCGACAGAGACAAATCTAATGACAGGATATAAATTAATTGCTTCCCCGCCCACTTCTTCATGCAGGGAGATATTAACCCATTCAATGACTGGTTCTGGACTGCAGTATATGGAGAATGCATGTTGAAATGAAATCAGTGTTTGAAACTAATTGAGATTAAATTGAAATTGAGTGGTAACACCCACCTACTGTTTGGGTATGTTTTGCAGGATGTCTGGCATATAATGTTAATCTTTTGATTATGATGAATGGTTTCGCTATATGTGCTTTGATTATTTTTTCATTCTATGCCCACCATCTTCCTTGTAATACAACCACATAAGAAAAAAATATAATTAAATGTTTTGATGTGTTTTTTTTTGTAAGAAAAAATGTATTTAATATAAGAAAATTTTATATGTTTTGATCGCAGGCTCATGTCTATGTAGTAGCTATCACAGTTCATCCAAGAGACTTTTACTATGATAATTTTATACGACTGAAATCTCATATATTTATTTTGGAATTAATTAATGGATGAATTTAATACATTAATGTGCAGGTGACGAGATATTTCATCTTGGGAGTTCGACCACCGATACCACGCTGTTGCCTCCTCCGCATTTACTCCCACAAACTGTGATTGGATCCTAAGAGAGGAAATTAATAGAACCACAGAAGCCATTGTCCTTTCTTTTGATATTATGTGTCATTCTCCTAAAAAAATGCAGACATGTTTGGTTTTTATCTACCTCTCCTCACATTTTATCTTACAATCTAAGAAAACAATTAAAGGGGGAATTAAAAGATCAATCATTTCCCGAACCAATGCAGACAAAATTATTTATTGTTGTCATTGTCTAGGCACATATATTCTTTCATACTGAGAATAAATTTTAAACCCATTCAACAGAGCTCCACACTATAAACGTTTAATAATAATAATAAATAATACTATTTGTTTTACTATTATTATTATTATCATTATAAATATGATGACATAAACGGTACCCTGGGGTACCAGACGAAAATCCGCCATTTTGTTTAATTATTTATTTAATTTTTAGGGCTGTACTGTGGGTATAGCGTGCATACAATCGTGCGCTGCACTGCATGCACAACGCAATACGGTTGTACTTCGAGTGGACACAAGATGGCGCTACACAACGCGGGATACCGGGGTACAACGGTACCCCGGGGTACTGCGTGTGTCATCATATTATTTATATAGTGCCAAATATTAGACCTCTGAGCACTTTACACTATTATTACCTTGCTCATAAGATTCAATGCCTGTCCAAACTCATTGTGTGCACCATATTCACTCCCTGGGGAGCATTTCTTCCAAGCTGCTTATGGGCATTTTGAAGATCATTATATATAACAGGCTTTCACCTCCTACCGGGTCCCCATTTATACACCTGGGTAGAGAGCAGCAGTAGTGGATTAATTCGAAGTGGATGGAGAGGAAATTATTAAACTAAATCACTCTGCCCAAGCAATGCCGATAACAAATTATTTTCTTTTGTCCATCCATCCATCCCACTCTTGTCTGATAATGAATTCTTAAAGAGGAAATGAATAGAACCACAATGGCAATTGTCCTTATTGCTTGCAAAGTTTCTCATTTCCTCTCAATCTTGTTTCCTGTTTATGATATAATGTCCGTGTCCACCATTGCTAAGCAGGCTTTATAAAGCAAGCATACATTTTGCTACAAATACTTTTTTTTCTAAATCTTCTCCTTCTTCCATTGCTGTTTAAAACTTCCTGGGAGTATCTTAGCTTTGCTCTTTTGTGTACTTTCCGTGCTGAATATGTTCATTTTTCTGATCAGTTACCATACGATGAGTAACATAGATCATGTTACTGGAATTAATTTGATGAATGTTCGCCAAAGATGGTGTGTTAGTCACACTAGCTTGTAGGCAAAATGTGTGTATGATGCGGATCATGTTGATAAGAACTTGTAAATGAACAATTTTCTCCAAATAGTTGTAATAAATGACTGATTTATCTAGATGAAGGACTGATCTATTTATCTTTTTCAATGAGTGCTAAATATATGATATTATGATTGTCTGTCATTTCTAGGCAGACATAACCGGGAATACAATTGTTTTCTCTTTTTATCCTACTGCTTTGCTTGCTGTCTCCTATTTTAAATTTAATTCTTTAATGGGAACCGATTGGGTTGTGTACAAAGTCTATGGAGATTTCATAAACTTGTAGGGAACGGGTTTATATTTATTGGAGAATATGCTTATGTCACTATCAATTACTCTGGGATACGTAATATGTATCATGTTACTTGAATTAATACTTTCATGGTTGAATTAAAATGAGGTAATCTGTAGTTTGCAGCTAGAGTGTTATATGAAGACAAAAAACATTGTATAGTGCCACATGCTGTACTGACTCCACCAGGCTACTAATAATGCTTCCTCTTTTCCCAGCAACAGATTGCTACCGACAACCTTGGTTTCTAGCCATGAGAATATACTTTTACCTGTTCATAAATTTAACCGGCAGCTCACTTATTATACATCGTGAGTTGTGACCCTGCATGCAAAACAGCTAAATAACAACAACAAAAACAAAACAATATCAATCAATATCCTTTAACCCATTTTGGAAAGACAAAAATGAAGAGGTAATTGGGTTAAACTGATGGTAATTTTATGTGATCAAGATACTTCATATACAAAGGGGGCAACTGATTTTGAATGTCTTAAAAGTTCCTCTTTTTTTGTAGCCTTCCTATTTCAATGATTTCAACATGCTTTTATAATGATCTGTATGATTGATAGAAGTTACATTTTATTTTCTTGTTTATGATTGAAAAGTATTTGATTGTTTATTACAATTGGCTGCTTGATACCTAGATAGCCTAGTTAGCCTAGTTAATTTTCTACTTTTGGGTCATGCCAATTTGCATTCATATTGCCAATTTGAGAAATTTAATTGCTTCATCGGATCGTTTTAATTTAATGAAAATATTGCAGTCATCGGGGTTCAAAACTTTTGCAAGCTACTTGCTCATAAGATTTTGAAGTGTGAGAGGGTAAAAACAAGGTTTATATTCAGATCTCATTTATATATCAGATAATATACTTTTAATCATCCTTTAAAGGTATTCTTGAAAGACTTGAATATGTTCTAATTTCCCGTCTGTATTCATGTGTGTGTATGTGTGTGTTTGTTAATATGTACCAATCATAAAACATGAATTCATTGTATGCCAAACACGTTTTAATGAAGAAAAAAAATTGTCATTTTCCAAAATGTATTTGTGATTTTTTTCAAATATCAGAAAGTCCCAAAATTGTGTGTGTTGGTTTGGTTTATTATGAGAATGTGTTATTACAACCCATTTAGGACTGTTCCCCAAAATACTGAAGTTCGGGAGAAATAAATGTGAAACTAATATTGAATCATCATGAATGGGTTAACTGTAAAATATTCTGCAATTACAAACAACATCAGATACAAATGCAATGATCGCGGTTTTGAGGCCATTACTGTCTGAATTAAGTTCTTCCACAAGTACTCCACATTAGCGTTAACCTCACTCAAAACTCATGATGCGTTAGGAGGGCTGCCTTTAATGTACAATATTAAATCGTCTTTAATGGGTTAACTTTAAAATATTCTGCAATTCCAAACAACATCATATGCATGATCGCGGTTTTGAGGCCATTACTGTCTGAATGAAGTTCTTCCACAAGTACTCCACGTTAGCGTTAACCTCACTTGAAACTCATGATGCGTTAGGAGGGCTGCCTTTAATGTACAATCAACCTCACTTGAAACTCATGATGCGTAAGGAGGGCTGCCTTTAATGTACAATCAGGGAAATGGGACTTTCCATTTCCCTGATACGATATTAAATTGTCTTTAATGGGTTAACTTTATACAAATTATCTACAGCTAAAAACAGCATCACATATGCAATGCTAGCAGTTTAAAGCCATTACTTTCTGAATTAAATTCTTCTACATGTACTGCCATTAGCGTTAACCTCACTTGAAACTCATGATGTGTTAGGAGAGCTGCCTTAAATGTACAATATTATAAATCGTCGTTAATTACAAATGATCCACAATTCCAAACAGCATTACGTATGCAATGATCATAGTTTTGAGGCCATTACTGTTTGAATTAAAGTCTTCTGCATGTACCGCCCACTAGCGTTAACCTCACTTGAAACTCATGATGTGTTAACCCCTTGACGACGGGAACCGGGTGGGTTGTGTACAAAGTCTATCAACTCGTAGGGAACGGGTCAATAGGAGAGCTGCCTTTAATGTACATCTGTACACTGCAATAACTAGATGGAAGGTCGGAAGACCTTTAGGACATTCAACACTCATGCATGTATATCAACTGTGGATATACTGTAAGTGCATTCTCACGTTACAGATTTAATGTGCATGCAAATTCATGGTCGCTTGATATACACCCATTTGGTATACGTCTTTATACTTGGTCTACTGTACTACATGATGCCTGAATGAATCTTTGATTTCATACATTTCAGATATGACCCCCATCTCGATCTTAACCTCACTCTAACCTTTTATCTTTTATTAACCCATTCAAGAATGATATAATGTACATAATGTATTTTGCTGAAAAATGCATTCTCCTTTATAGGGCTTAGACCCCAGCCCCGAGTATATATTCGGGCCAGTCCTGAACAGGTTAAAATCGTTTTTAGACTTTTACTTCAGTAAAACAACATTTACATGTAAAATCTGAAGACCTCATACTATGTATCGTATATCGTAGACATTGAATCCCAATTTTTGCCAAGTTATTTACCTAAAGGCATAGTTGAGTTTTGGTCAAACTGAATTTTAGTAACCGAAACCTGCACTATTTCATTAAAAACTAATAGTTATAACTCCACCATGCTCGAAAAGTATACACAATTACAAACGACTAATTAGTCAAAGGCCTGTCAGCATTCAAAAAGAGCCATTAAAACTCAAGAGGGCGCTCTCTAAAACTCATTGGTTTAAAGTAAACTGCTTTAAATTTTTACTAAGAGTGGAATTGAACACTGGCCCTGATCCTGAACCCTAGTCATAATCAGAGTAGAACAGATGGGTGTAGACTAAGAAGTGTAAGATACCAATGCAAGCATTCTTTGTACATGTATGAGTTATACAAATGCCTACATTCTCAACAAGGGTTGAATTTCAGGCTGTGTTTAATAATAAATTGCATCACATGATGTTGTTTTTTTTTTCCACTGGCTAAATATATCCCTCAAACTAAATTTGGTTTTATACCCACTATATAGCTGTGCATTAGATTAACCCTACATACAAAATGTTGTTTAAAATAACCTTAATAGAGGATTAAATTTAACCCTTAAATATTAAAGAACACTTTACCATGGGTTGCCTTTCAGTCAAAATGTCCCTTCATCTACTCATATGTATGTACATCACCATTATGTTGCGTGTCATAGGCAATGCGTAGACATTGCATAGCTGATGCTAGAATTTGGCTAATGCATGCATTGTCTATGTACATTGTATGTATTGCCAGGAAAACTGTGCATACAGCGTGTTGTAGATGTGCCTATATCCATTTGTAGGTGTTTTGTTTTTATGGTGATAACATTTATGAATATTTTGTATGGTAATGCTTGATGATGAACATATATATATCTTACAACTGTCTTTTTCAAATCCCATTTGATTGATATTTAGAATATTATCTTTATTAAGTCGATGAGCTTCTTTCCAAAAAAAAAATCAAATATATGGGTGGTTTCACCTGCCTTTTGAAATGCTGCATTGTTTTTCTTTGTTTTTCATAAGTAAGAGTTTCATTTCTGTCCTCTTCTTGCCCGATAATAGCCATCAATTCCCTTCCGCTACTCCAGTGATTATTGATGATAATGTTTCCATTTGATTTTGTTAGGTATGTTGTAGTGAAGTTGCTGTTGTTAGAACTGTAATGTTACCTGCCATAAGATTAATAAAGTCCTTTTGTTTTCAAATGTGCTAAAGAAGCTACATTTTGTAATTATTGAAGCTTTCCTTATGAATTGAATAAACTAATGTCCTGAAATTCACCACTCCCAGGAAATTATGTTGATATCATTTTCTTATTTTTCACAGATTTTGTGGTGGTTTTTGCTGTTCAAGTGCTATTACCAGATTAGCTGTGACTTACCATTGGCCATGAATTCTGTAGTGAACGAGCCGCCCCCATTAAATTATGAAGATATGATTCTCAAATCTTTTTTTCTTCTAAAGATTTCTCTGTGCAGCTGTTCTCATCGAACATGTTGTGTGGTCCTTGCCATAAGAGGGCTCGCATGTCTCCGGGCAATAGTAACAAATTTTACTTTTGTGAGCCCTGGCCCACATGTAACTGTCCCTTTTCTCCATTTCCTTTGCTTTCTTTATTGACTGTTTGTATTTTGTATTTTGTATACTCTGTAATTGTTTGAATTTTGGCTGAATAAATAATAATAATAATAATTAAACATGAATTCTCAAGTGAATGAACCAATGTCCTTTTGTCCACTACCCCCAGGAAACTATGAAGATAATATGCTAATCTGTTTTACCCTGGAGATTTTGAAGTTCAGCTGCTCGTATCAGATATGTTGAGATGTTACCTGCTTCAAGACATGAAGTCCTTGGTGGATAAACTAATGTCCTTTCTTTCATCGCCCCCAGGTAGTAGAAAATATTCTTAAACTGTTTTTCTTCTGTGGATTTTGCTATGCAGCTGCTATTTATCAAAGGGGTTGTGGGAGTATGTGCCAGTCAGCATGTATTATCAATTGAATAAGCTGCCCCAAGGACATTATGAAGATATGATTCTATTTCATTCTGCAGAGCTGCTGTCGTCAGATGGTCTGTGCCGGTATCTGATGTCCGACGAGAACGCCCCCGTGTTCCTGGACCGGCTGGAGTTGTACCAGGACATGGACCAGCCCCTAGCCCACTACTTCATCAACTCCTCACACAACACCTACCTGACTGGAAGGCAGTTTGGTGGCAAGTCATCCGTCGAGATGTACAGACAGGTCCTGCTGGCAGGCTGCAGGTAAGAGTTTCCCACTTATTTTCATTTTCATATTTTCCCTCATCCTATCCCTCCATTTTGTCCATGTCCCCCTTTATGGCTCCGTCTCATGCCCCTAGCCCACTACTTCATCAACTTCTCGCACAACACTTACCCGATGGGCAGGCAGTTTGGAGGCAAGCCGTCCGTCAAAATGTACAGACAGGTCAGAGGCCATGCTGGCAGGCTGCAGGTAAGTGGTTCCCACTCTTACATTTTTTCATTTTCCTCTCATTCTTAAACCTCCATTTCAGGCCTGTGCCACCCCCTTTCTTGCTCTGTCCTGGCCTAGCCTCTCATTTCTTAATCAAATCTTACCTACCTGACAGACAGTCAGTTTGGTGGCAAGTTTTCCGTCGAGATGTACGAACTGGTTCTGCTTGCAAGCTGCAGGTTAATGTTTTCCCTTTTCCCCTCATTTTCACATTTTCCCTCTTCCTAACCATACATTTTGGCCCTGTGCCACCCACCTCCTGGCTCTGTCCCCAGCCTCTTGTCTTAATCATATCTTTGCAAATCTACCTGACAGGCAGGCAGTTTGGGGGCAAGTCCTCTCTTGAATTGTATAGACAGGTCCTCTTCTTAATCAAATCTTCTCATTAGACCTATTTTGTTTTATTAATTGTAAGTATAATCTACTATTTCAGCAGTCAAAATTATCTTTTGACAAATACTTTTCACGCTTTCAAAAAAACTGCTTTTCTGAAAGGTTCAATGCTAAAATAAAATTACGTAGCACTTTGTGTTGTTTCATGAATCTCACATGTCACTTGACTGATGAACAGTGTTTTCTGGAATATTCACTAGGGAAAGTGTACTGGTTGTTTGTCAGTCAATGCTCATATCACTTGTCAGAAGTATGTTAGGTTCATGAATTCATGATTCTCACTTGAGTAATAGAAACTTATCTGAGGCAATACATTGTCTAGATTTCAAATGATAGGGCTTCAAATTACACTGTTGTCTAGTAAACATGTTTGTTGTACAAGGTGTGAAAATCAGGTCGGTTTAAAGTTTACAAAGATTGTACTTCTTACTTCACTCTATCCCCTCCTTTTACCCATTGTATTATGAATTAATGTCTTAACTTTTTTCTTTTATTGTTTCTGTCTTTACTCTTTATTTCTCTTACTTATGATCCAATATCCTGCAAGTTCCTCTTTTTGTCATTACTCATTCTGTTTTCTCTTTTTCTATCTTCTTTTTGTTTATCATCACTCTTTCTATAAATGAAAGTTTGAGTGAAATCACCAAAATCTTGATGTGTTATGATTATTATGTTATTTTTCTTCTCATTAATTGTATTTATGATGATGATGATGATAATGACGATGATGACAACGGTGGTGATGATGATTACAATTTTGATGTGTATGATATGATGATGAAGATGAAGGGAAAAAAATCAATTATGATGGTGATGGCGATGATGATGACAGTGCTTAACATGAAGATGATCATGATGTTTATCATTATTATAAGTACTTTTTATCGTATTCATTTTTCCTCTCCTCATATCTGCTGCTCTACAGATGTGTTGAGCTGGATTGCTGGGACGGGAGGAGTGAGGAACAAGAACCAATCATAACCCATGGTCTTGCCATGTGCACGGACATAGTCTTCAAGGTAGGTCTCTAGAGCTATTCATGGCTCTACAAACCCCTTGGCGGGAATTCACAAAGGAGGTGTATGTGAACACATGGTTCATACCGTAGTCGTTATGTCTGTGGTGCGCCATTTTTTAAACTGATGGAGAAAGAATGTACACTTTTTACTTTTTAACAATGAGGAAGCTACATGTTTGCTTAACCCGTTGCCTTTGAGTTTCTGAAATCCCCATAGACTTTGTACACAACCCACCCGGTTCCTGTAGTCAAGGGGTTAAGACACAAAAATAAATGTCTCTGTTCTCAGATGGTAAAATTTCATATGGTCCCGCTGGTTAGCAAGCATTCCTGAACGTCTGTATCATTAGAAATTAGCAAATGTGATTTAACCATTTACTTGATT
The DNA here is from genome assembly GCA_037951105.1 of Echinarachnius parma. Classification (NCBI taxonomy): domain Eukaryota; kingdom Metazoa; phylum Echinodermata; class Echinoidea; order Clypeasteroida; family Echinarachniidae; genus Echinarachnius; species Echinarachnius parma. The sequence continues at coordinate 149,284 of JBAMJV010002997.1, read as the reverse complement.
ACAAGCAGCACTTCATAGATGTAGACCACATGGTTTAAACCATGCTTTACATATAAACCTCCTTTGTAAATTCTAGCCATAGTTCTTCAAGATAGGTCCCTTTATTCAGGGTTCTACAAGTCCACTTGCCCCCTTCCATGTGGCAAATTAAAATAAGTGGTGGGCAAGTACAATTTGCAGTCACTTGCCCAACATAGCAAGTGATCTTGATCAAAATTATAATGAAAATTTGTTACATATATACAAGATAATAAGGATAAAATGCAAGAAAATAATTTTCTGCCCATTTTTCTAAAAGTTATGTTCATCGTCGTAATCTTTTATGTAATTGTCTAGTAGATTTCCAATGGAAAATATATATAATGTTAATAATATTTTAGCGTGTATTGTATATTTGTCTCATTTTCCACAGGTAAGTAAGTTATGTTCATCTGTGTCTGTTGTGATGTATATTTATGTGTTTTGTGGTTAGTACTTATGTATGGTTCATATCTGTTGATCCAGGTAAATTGTCACATGTATTTAGACTCTATAGAGTGTGTTTATTTTTTTTTCCAAGTAAGTAAGTAATGTTCATCTGTTGTTATCTACATGTATGTTTCTTGTATATATGTCTTTTTTATTTCTTTGTAATTTAACATACATATTTGTTCCAGGTAAGTTGTCATGTTTTTCAGTTCCAATTTTCCCAGCGTTAACAATCTCATCCATTGTTTTATGAGACAAATATCCCTGGATCTCTTTGATAATTTAAGAGAAAACAACATCTTGTCTGAGCGATAACAGATACATTCACACCTCTCTGCAGAATTCCACTTAATGGCGTACATACAGAGAGAGATGGGGGGGGGGGGGGGGGGTCGCATATGCCCCTTCTAATAAAATGACAGAATGACCAAAAAGGGTGGAAATATATAGAAGTATGTTAGGCTTGCCCCTCACTCCCAATAAGCTGTAACCTTTTATGCCCCTGATGATTTGACAAAATCAAAAACAAATGAAATAATACAATAATAAAAGCATGCCGCCCCCTTCCCAATCTAAGTAATATTCCATGTAATATCCCTGATGGCTGTGGTAGTTTTAAGAAGAAAACAACATTTTTTCTGCACAATAACAGATACATTCACTCCCCTCTGTAGAATTCCACTTAATGGCTTAGCTGTTGAGGAATAAGATAAAATGACTAAAGGGGGAACATGGAAAATACAGCAGAATATATACCCCCAGTTATTTGACAAAATCAATAACAAATATGTAATAGTTAAGGAACCCTTTCCACTTATTTCTTTTCTCTGTGGAATATTATTCCATTAGTACGGCATGAGATATGAGTATGGCTGAGATGGTTGCTGTTTTATTGATTTGCAATATTATACAATTGCCATTCCATTGTGAATATAAGAAGGTAATATGACAGTTGTATGCCTCCAGGGGGATTTTTACCCCCTTACTTCCCTACCCGCATCCCCTACTCCCACTGCACACCACCTCCTCTACCACACTCCCTACCTTCACCCCACACCCCTACTCTACCACACCCCCTACCTTCACCCCACACCCCTACCCCCACCCAACTGTTCCCTATCGTTGGAAGTAAAATACAAATGAAATTAAAAGCTATATTTATTTGGGGATTATTCTGACAGGCTTGAACAAATATTTTAAAAACATCTAACCCCCACTTTGCAACCTTTGTGGTTTGATGCTGACCATGCTTTTGGCATTGGAGTCTCTGTTGTGGATGTGTGTCTATAATGTGTACATTTTGTCTGAATAAAGTATTGGTGTGGCCTCCCACAATATTTCAGTGAGGAAAATAAACCTAGTTAATGTTGTTAATGATTGTTATCGTGACATAAGTATTAACATCATCATGTATGATTGCCTAAACCCCACAACAACAGCAACATCAACAAAGGCTGTCTATCATGTGCTAGAAAAACATGAACATGATTCTAACATGTGATTGATTCTTCTTCGAAACAACCATTTTTCAGAGGAGTTGCATTTTTAGAAGATGTATATGTCATGTATGGCCTGAGGGTTGTCTGAGGTATAGTGCACTCTAATGAATTATTTTGATGAGGGAACCATCATGAAGTAAAGTGCGTTACCTGCCATGATCAGTTATCTTTATTAACCCTGGAAGTATAATATCTTAACAGAAACGAAATAGCCTGTTTTCTTTGACATATTTTACTTCAACAGATTGAGAAGGTGTGGAGTATTTTTAACCAATTTAAGACTGAATGATTTTGGTAAAACCTGCATTCTTCATAGACCCAAGCCTGAGCATTTTGGGGACCAGTCCTGAATGGGTTAATATTGGAGGGATGTATTATTTGTTGATAATGCCATAATTGCAAGGCATTGTGTTAGTGGGAAGGGGACAGGACTATTACCTTAACCAAAGGCTTTATATTAGCTTGTCTAGACATATTGTTATTTCTTTCTATTTTTGTTTCCAATGTGGGCAGGTCAGAGTAACCATTAGAGGGGTTTATTTGATCTCACAAACAATTCCTCATTTTTACGAGGTGCTTTGACTTAACGTTATCTCCTAATGATCTTGGAGATATCATATAGGCTATCATAACAGCAGTGGGAAGGGTTGGAGGTTGGAGGGAACTTTTTTCTTTTTCTTTTTTCAGGATGCAAGGTTTTTCACCTATCGCGACAGTTCATTTACTTTATTTGCTTGCCAAATTGAATTGCAATAATGTAAAATTAAATTAACCATGTTTACTTTTTTTTTTTTCCTTGAAGTTGTTTTCCCCTTAGAGTTAATACAATCATATAAACCTGGGCTCATATTCTTAAAAACATGCTAGCTTGGTTTCACTCCAAGTCGATTGTTGGATGATTGGGTTAAGTAAATAACACTTTGCTATCCTAGTCACTTATTATGGTTTTTTGGGTAGCCATTTATTACATACTAAGTTCAACCTTAGTTTGCAACTAAAATAATCTCTTTTTGCATATGTGTCCCTATCCGCTAGAATAGACTTAGAATGGTACTAAACTAGTGTGGCTTTATCAATACTGAAGGCAAATGGTTAAAAATGAGGTTGATGAATGTATAAAAGGAGTTGTCCACCTTCAGTCCTAGATTTTATTTTTTCCAATATCAAACAAAAACAATTTACACATAATTAGTAGTATGTTCATATCTGCATTAGATTTGTCATCAAATTAGTTTGAAAAAATTTGGTTGAAACTATTCTTTAATCAAGTGGATTTAATACATAAATGTACAGTATGTTGAACGTATGGCAAAGTATGAGATGTAATGTATAAGCTTAAAATGCATTATAACATTTTTTCAATTTGTCAGAAATATTTTAAACGAGAGTCAATATAGGGCCGACATATTTTTAAAGCCTAGCAGAATCAGAGGCAAAATGACAATGGTACATAGATAAACTAATACCATATAGACATATCTCATGTCAAATATTTTAAACCGTAAATAATGTTGTACATGGGGCATGCTTGAACAGATCCAGTTTGTAAATGCTGAAATAGTTGGGTGAGAGTGAGAAGGATGTTAACCCCTTGCCTACGGGAACCGGGTGGGTTGTGTACAAAGTCTATGTGGATTTCAGAAAATCGTAGGGAACGGGTTAAGTCGATTTTGGGCTAAAATTGAGTTCTGCATACCATCTTGTAGATTGGAGCATCCTCTATATGTATGTAATGCCAAATGTTCACATGATAGTGATTAGTAATGTTTTGAATATATTTTTTTCTAATGAAAGAGGGCTAAATTTAGTTCCTACACGGCTCACAAACGTTAAGCCATTCAGGACTGGTCCCCAAAATACTCAGGCTAGGGACTAGGAGAATACATGCTATACTGAATCAAACCGTCTTGAGCAGGTTAATCACGATTATCTCTGAAGTTCAAAAAGGGACTTAGTGCCCTTCATTTTCTCAACCGACAAAATATGCGCTCCAGTAGACTCATATCTGAAAGAGATTTGTTATCAAATTATTGTAAAGAAATTCATATTGAGGATTGTATTTAGCTTTTTCTTAAACCTGTTTTCTATTTTTAAAGAGATTATTTTTTAAGCTTCTGCTATGTATTAACCTGTTTCCTACTATATTTTGCAATCCCCATAGAGATAATTCAGGGCCCACAAGGCAATGTGTTAATCATGCATACTAGTGATGCCTCTTTATACACATATAAACATGCCCAAAGGTACATTAATTCATTCAGGGCTGGCCCTGAAAATATTAAGGCATTGTTCTATGAAGAGTGCATGTTAGCCCACAATCAATTGTATGCAATGGGATGAATGCATGTAGCATTTTAAAGGAAGACAAAATGTGTAAACCAGTTTTAGCAGCTGGATTCCCTACACAGATTATGTGTTCCATTTATTGCTTGTATTGACATTAAAAGAAATCTCATAGGCAAAGGATCTATCTAGATTGATTCAGGGTAAAGCCTAGGAATCCAATAAATGTTTCTTTTTACAACCACTAAAGCCATGTGGTCATGCTCTTTACAGCACTCTCTCTGTCTATATCTCTCTCTGTATATATCTCATCATTCATCTTCTCTCACTCCCCCTCTCTAACTGCCCTCTTTTGCTCTTTTTATGTCTTCCGTGATCTACTTTTCTCTAGGTATATTCTGTCACTCTTTCTATCCTGTACACTCCCTACTTTGAATAGATATTTTATTTCCCATGTTCCCCCTCGATAGTGACCTTCAGTGGAATGAAGTTGCACGATTTCTCCCGTCCCCATACATTACCCCACCCCCATCCCTCTCTCTTTACTCTTCCTCTCTTTCTTTGTTTTCTCTTCTTCTCGATAAATGTCTGTCTATCTCTGTTACAACCTTCCATGGAATAAAGTTGTATTATTTCCCCATCCCCTTCCTTATTCTCCCATTCGTTCTCTCCTTTTCTATTTCCTCTTCTGATCTATATGTCTGTCTATCTCTGTAACGACCTTCAGTGGAATGAAGTTGTAGGATTTCTTCCTTCCCCATTCCCTCCCCCCCCCCCCCCCCCCCCTCTCATTAAATCTCCCATTCTTTATCTCCTTTTCTATTACCTCTCTTGATCTGTATATCTGTCTATCTCTGTAGTGACCTTTGGTGGAATGAAGTTGTATTATTTATTCCTTCCCCATTCCTACCCAGCCCCACCCCTCTCCTTAATCTCCTATTCTTTCTCCCCTTTTCTATTTCTTCTCTTGATCTGTATATCTGTCTATCTCTGTAACGACCTTCGGTGGAATTAAGTTATATTATTTCTTTCTTCCCTATTCCCCCCCCCCCCCCCCCTCCCCTCTCCTTAATCTCCCATTCTTTCTCTTCTTTTCTATTACCTCTCTTGATCAATCTGTCTGTTTATCTCTATTACGACCTACAAGATAATATAGTCGCATTAATCATTATGCAGTGGCATGGAAAAAGAATTCATCCCATGTCCATTATGAATGCCCCTGTGATGGTTAGAGCCCTGTGTGGGTGGATGGTCGGTTGTGTATATTGGCTTGCCCAAGAAGCATGGAGGGGGAGGAAAAAGGGGCTAGTTGCCCCTTACTCTGTGGGCAATTTTACCCTATACCAGCTGTATCTTTTTTTCTTTTTTTCCCCTCTCCTGATATATGTCTTTGTATCTCTGTAATGACTTTCAATAGAGTGAAGTCATATTAATCATTATGCAGTTAAAAGAATTCATTCCGTGTCCATTATGAATGTCCCTGTGATGGTTAGAGACCCTTGTGTGGGTGGATGGTTGGTTGCCTATTGGCTTGCCCAAATCAGTTACAATTAATTTGGGGGGGGGGGCACTTCGGAAAATACCAATACTCAACGCTCCCTTTAATCATTATGCACTGGCGTGAAAAAGAATTAATTATGAATACCCCTGTGATAGAGCCCTGTGTGGATGGGTGGTTGTATCAAGGAAGTATAAGAAAGACACTTCCTCAGTATAGTGACTTGCCCAAGAGGCAGATATGGGGGGGGGGGGGAGCATAAGGGCAGATATCCCTTTCTATGTTGGGGGGGGGGGGGGGTGCACTATAGGCAGGGTGCCTGCTATAGACCGGTGCCCTCTAAGACGTGTGTGGCTGTATCATTATATTGTACATACTGGCCCTCCTGCCTACCCTCTTTGTGGGAAATGTTTGCCCCCCTCCCCAATGTCTTACACCCATTTCCCCCCCCCCTCCACATATTTCCCATCTACTCTCCCCCTCCCTCAGCCCATCCCCTCTCCATTCGTTTTCACCATGATATGCCACTTGCTTGCCCTCCCACACACTAACACTCTCAGAGATTTTCATGGTCTTGCATATACACCGTAATTTACTTCTCCTTCAATGCCCCAAGGTGCCTTGCATTAGATTTAGAGGGTCAAAAATAGAAGGGAGATATAAGTAGACTCTATAATTGTATACACAAACAATTGTACACACACACAGGTACATACACATGCCCACACATGACGGTAAACACACACTCACAGTTACACTTTTTCATACACACAGGTACGGACACAGTTTACACACAGTCATAAGCACACATACTACTACAACATTGACATGCCGGCACACACACACACATACTTGTACACACAAACAAGACACAAAAGGCAGAGGTACACACGCCAACACACGCCCGTGAGAACACACTCAAAGTCACACTTTTTCATACACACAGGCACGTACACAGTTACACACATTCATATGCGCACATACTATCACAACACAGACAAGCACGCACAAACACACACACACATACTTGTACACACAAACAAGACACAAAAAGGCATCTAGGCATGCAGACACAAACACACATGCGTAAAGACACAACAAAAGTATGTAGGCCTTAAATTTTGCAGTCGGGGACATGAAAAAAGAACTATAAAAAATTAAATTTAAAACAAATTGGAATGTTTGTTAGTGTCTTTGTGTGAAATTAGTTGCAACTTTTTGTTCTTTTCTCTGTTTTCTTCAAATGCCAGTTAACCCGTTCACTACAAGATTCTGAAATCCCCATAGACTTTGTACATAGCACACCCGGTTTTCGTAAGCAACGGTTTAAGTTTTTGATGTTTTTTTTCTCTTAAATTTATTTACTTTAGGATGTGATCCAGGCTATCAGGGACACAGCGTTTGTCACAACAGATTTCCCTGTAATCCTGTCATTTGAGAACCACTGTAGCAAGCCTCAGCAGCTCAAGCTGGCCCGCTACTGTGAGGAGATTCTAGGGGACTTTCTCCTCACTGACTGCACGGAAGACTATCCTGTAAGTTTCATTTTGAACCTTATTTAATGAACAAGTTAATAATTATCATAGTAGATGATCACAATGTATGAAGTGATGCTCAAACACAATTTCCTGTGATCATGTAGCTTAATAACACTGCGTTCGATCCATAGCAGCTGAAGCTGGCCCGCTAAGTACTGTGAGGAGTCTCTTCGGGACTTCATCCTCACTGACTGCATCAGAGACTTTCCTGCATTAAAGTTGGAAGAAAAATATTCTCTGATCATGTAAATTCGATAAGTGATAATAGAACAAATTGTGATGATGCACAGTGATTGCACTTGCTTCCCTGTAAACCCGGTTGTTTGAGTACCATTGTTGCAAGCCACAGCAGCTCAAGTTGGCCTGCTACTGCGAGGAGATTCTTGAGGACTACCTGCAAGAAAGACCATCCTGTAAGTTTTGTGGATTTGTAACCTTATTTTGTTGGATGTTTAACTATCAATCCCACACAAATGTTAGATTGTGCACAAACTTTTCCAGTGATCCTTTTGATTGAGAATCACAGCAGCAAGCCACAGCTGACTGACTCTGGCAGACAAACAAAGGCAAGGTTAACTGACGACCCTCTTTAAAGACTACCCGAATGAAAGACTACCCTTTGACTACCATTTGATTGTATTGTTTGCACAGATTCACAAGTAAAATGGAACACTTTCTACAAACACACACTTGATACTTACTTGATGGCGCACAAACATGTATTGAATGAGTACAAACTGAACTGTGATTGTGAAGATTTGTTTACCGTTCATGTGAACTGACTTCTTCTTGTTAGTCAAATGAAAATGCAATCAATTCCTGCATTGTTTTGACGTTCTCGCACTCAAAACATTTTATTTTTGTGTGACATAGACGAGGCCGCTTTTAGCCAATCAGAAGAGGGCTTACAGAGCGGCTGTCTTTAATGTAAGTTGACTTTAAAAGTGTATGTCAAATTGTCGCTTCACTGGCTTAGAACCCCTAGCTGCCATGTTGGTTTGCATGACTTACCTTAATAGCTAAAAGGCCAAGGCAAGGAGCTCAAAACTGACCCTACCCAAAACTGGCCCAGCCTAACCCACATGATTAGAATCATTAGCTCTAACTAACTGATCCAGTACATTGAAAACAGCTGCACAACAACTGTCAAACCTGTCTATAAAGACCACAGAAGGGATAGGTACAAGGGTTTTATATTTAGGTTGTCTCTTAGAGATAAGTTGTAGCTAGTGCAGTTTTGGAAGTGATATAAAAGAATACATTCCTTTCATTCAATTCCATATTCTTGACTTTAAAAGACACTGATAATCCTCTGGGATTGATTCAAGAGGACCAGAGTAGGCTAAAGATTATCTTCAACCCCAATCTTGACCTGGACTGAAAGATAAAGACGAGACTGTTTCATATTTGACGATAAAGCCCAAGATATCTTGAGCTGCTGCATTGAAAAAATGTTCTTACTAATATCAAATTGCTTCCAACAGGTTAACCCATAGCGGGCTGAGTCTAGGATATCTCAAGCTGGGGTTGATACAAACTTCATATTGTAATGCTAGAAATTAACATTTCTTTTCCTTGTGGCCTAGTCTTGCAAGTAAATTAAAGATTTCTATTATTTTGCTCACCCTAAAACCCGAGTTTGGTGGCCCCATTTATTTGGGCAAGTAAAATTTGGCATTAATGGAATATTAGTGCCCAAAAGCTAATTCTTAGTGGCCCTAGGCTAGTGGGCCAGTGCTAACTTTGAAGGGATCTATAAATGTAAAACACTGCTGAAAACTGCTTGTCCACTTTAGAGGCAAGTGTAATTAAATGTAAATCAATGAAGCCGCGAGCTATCGAATCTCGCAGATTCTTCTTCAGGCGTACAAATGACGGCTAGGGATCTTGTAAATTTGTTAGCATGTGCAAAAAGTGATGAATGGTTGAAAAAATGTGTATTGTTGTCATCTGATATGTCCACTGAGTAATGTGTGAACATTTCATGTTAAATGGATATTATATGCACAAAATGTGCAAAAATGCCAAGTGATATTCGCTAATTCATTGCGCTGACTTTAATCAAAGTTATAATTATCCAGTAGATACTTATAGATCAGAAGGGAAAATTTGGAAAACTGAAAGCTGCATTATGCTTCTATTGATGATGCAAATACAATGAGGTATATGAGAACCGCTAGAGTTCCAAGTTTTGAGGATTTTGACAATGTTACTAGATCCCCTCAAGCATTGCATATTGCATCAAATATAATTGTCTCCAACAGGTCAACCCATAGAGGACATAGCCAGAGATATCAATATTGAATAAACAGTTGTATGTTCTATATTTTGATCATTTATTTCCTAATATGAAAGTTAGTTTTAAATAGATACAACCCTGTGTGGTAAAAAATATAAAACAAAGTTTACACAGAGGCAACTAACAATGGGTTCTCAGATGTACCACCTTAAATAGGGCTTTGTGGCTTAGTGGTTTAAGCAACGGTCTAGCAATACAAATGCTTCGGGTTCAATAAAGCAACGCCCAATTGTCTTTGCTAATTTTTCATTAAAAAGAATTATATTTGTTGATACTTTATATTACCATATTAATTTCTTAATTTTAATGAATTATTGTACAGCGCATAGAGATGGACTTAAGAAAATATGCACAACAATTATTCATAATTACTTATAATTATCAATATTATATAAAGTATTCTTTATTGTTGTTATCTTCTCTTCGCAGCTTGAAGCAGGTGTACCCCTCCCTACACCAAACAAGTTAAAGAGGAAAATACTCATCAAGAACAAGAGACTCAAGCCAGAAGTGGAACAAAGTAAGTAGTCAACAACAACAACAACAATCAGCATCGATGGAGATTGTTATATAAATAACTATATTGATGATGTTTATGGTGGTGAGGGTGATGAGAGTAGTTATGGTGATGATAATGATGATGAAGAGGATGATGATGATGATGATGATGGATGATGATGATGATGATGATGATGATGATGATGATGATGATGATGATGATGATGATGATGTTGATGATGATGATGATGATGATGATGATGATGGTGATGGTGATGGTGATGGTGATGGTGATGGTGATGATGATGATGATGATGATGATGATGATGATGATGCTGCTGATGGCAATGATGATATCTGGTGCTAGTTATGGTGTTAATGATGATCATGGTGATGATGAAGATGAGGATGGCGGAAGTGGTGATGATAACTACTAAAGCAGCAACAATGATTGCAAAGGTGAAACGTTGATGGTGGTGGTGGTGGTGTTGGTGGTTTTGATGATGATGATGATGATAGTGATGGGGATGGTGATAACGATTACAATGTCGACCATGACAACAATGGCAATTGTATTAATGAAGTGATGTTTTGGTTGGGTGATGATAATGATCATGACATTGCTACATATGATGACATAAACGGTACCCTGGGGTACCAGACGAAAATCCGCCATTTTGTTTAATTATTTATTTAATTTTTAAGGCTGTACTGTGAGTATAGCGTGCATACAATCGCGCGCTGCACTGCATGCACAACACAATAGCTGCGGTACGGTTGGACGCAAGATGGCGCTACACAACGCGGGATACCGGGGTACAATGGTACCCCGGGGTACTGCGTGTGTCATATATACTCCGCAAAAAAAGAAACTGGACACTTGTATGAGACCAAATATTTCGTATTCATTAACGATAAAATATATGATATTGGATATCAAATTAACGATAAAATTACCCTCTTCAATATTCGCATGAAATCCAGATGAAATCATTCATGCATGACTTGTCACGGTCAATTAACCGCACCAAGGTCTGTTTTCAAAAATAGCAAAAATGGAACATCCACTCAACCATATAAATGTTGATAAGCATAATATAAAATGCTATATTCATGAGATGGCATAATTTCTCATTACAAATGTGACCTTTTCTATCTTCATCTCAAAGAGTATAAATGAAGACAAATTGTGGACGTTATAGGTGTTATTTTGATCCAAAAGTAACATAATGGGGAAATCCATGGCAAAGCTTTAATCGTCAAAACCACAGTTTGTGCCCTTATTTCAGCATGAAAAATTATTCTCAAGAATTCTACCATAGTCCAAAGATCTTCAAAAGCTGAAGTCACCCTTGGTCAAACAGTTGGGCAGTCTTGAACATGACATTTCTCTAGGTAAATATGGTTAAAATTGCAGGGGACACATGAAATAGACAAGCCTCATGCCTCTAATACAGACCAGTATGATAATGCTCTCATAACCTGGCCCTGTTTTATTGACAAATTTGTATTTCCAGAGTTTGTTCATAACAATAAAGTTGAATAATGTCATAATTTACTTGCCCCGCTCATCTTGTTTTAAGTGAAACGCTTACTATCATTTCAGTCGAATGGTGTGGTCCTCCATTGTTTTGCTATTTTTCAATAGACCTTGCTATTGTTAATAGACCATGGCATTTCATGCATGAATGCTTACACCTTTAAGTTATACCCTGCATGTAGAGGACTAAATTCCCTTTAATTTGATATATGATCATGTACACTTTATCGTACATTAATATGAAATATCTCAACTTATACAAGTGTACAGTTTCTTTTTTTGCGGAGTATATTACCAATGTATGCTTGAAGTTCTTTCCCAGTAATGAAAAATACATTTATTATAAACCAAATAATATTGATATCAAATATATCAACACATTTATTTATAAATGAATAACTATGAAATATAATCAAACCAAATCAAAATCCAATAATAACCAAATCTTAAATCTCCTTTTAGGGCAACTGGAGTTGATACATCTGAGGCCTGAGTTAGCATTGGTCAATCAACTTGAAGATGAAATCGAAGACACGGAATCAGGTAAGTTGAACATTGCAGGTGGCTATTAACACCCCTAGTACCGTACCGATGAAAGGCTGTAGATTCATCACACATCCACGTATCAATAGCAGTAACAGGTATAATATGCATACTACATACCCATAGAAGTTAGAGGTTTAATAATCAGTATATATACCCACAAGAGTTAGAGGTTTTAGATTGCATTAAATACATGTACCTCTAGAAGCTAGATGATTTAATATGATTTTGTTATTGTATTTTTTAAATTTTTCAAAATAATCAAGCTGTTCTGTCTAGGTAGTAGTTTGAAAGATATTGACATTTATTTGTTTTATTGATTGGTGTAAAAAAAAAAAAATTATTAGAAAGAAATTGATGCATGAATTATTTTCTTCAGAATTATGTTTTTATAAGGTATTGATGATTTTTTATTTTCTCCTTATTTTTTTATCAAATTCTATTATTTTTGTTTAATTTTTGTTTTACAAATAAATGTTATTTCAATGTATTTTTCTTTAATTCAGTCCTTTTTATTTTCTTAGCTTCATTTTTTATTGAGTGAGAGGGTGTAGTTATATATATGCCATTAAATGGACATATCTAGTAACTCATGTATATATTCATAACAAAATAATTTATTACCATTGAATTTCCTCCCGTGAGTTTGATTTATTTTTGGTTGAGCTCGTCACTGCCGTGCATACTCTGCCTAATATTTATATTCTTATTTTGTTTATTTTATTTGCATTTTATATTTTATTCTTAAACTCATTTTTGTCTTGTTCGAAATAAGGGTCTTGGTGTAATAGTCCAATTCAGACATGAAAGTTACTAACCTGAATATGTTAAAATATTATGAAAATATTTATTTAAGAGAAACATATAAGTATTTCATTCCTTTAATATCATACTTCTAAAAGGGTGGCTTTATTTAAAATATATGTTCTTGTCGGGCCCTTAAAAGGAGAAATTAATCTGCAAAATTTAACTGTTGATGGTCATGTCAGAATTGGGCAATATGTAACTCAGCAGCAAGGACTCTGTTCAAATTATAAAGAACTAAAATATATTATTGTATATTTATGGAATTTTGTATATATTTGTTTGTTGTTGATATACTGTAACTCATTGAAGCAGGTTTTTAGGACCATGCACTAAAAAGTATATACTGTGGTCTTTTCAAATGATGGTCACATATTTTTCAGAATTTGGTGTAACTGCAGTCCTCTATTATGTTAATATAATTTTTGTTTTTGTTTATATTCATACACATTTTGCTGTGCCATGCTAAACAAATTCAAGATACATAGTAAAAAAAAAAAAGATATGTGTATATATATACATGTATATACGTTTTAAACAGCACATAGTATATATATATACTTCGCACAAAAAGTTCCGCAATCGAGGTTTGAGCATTAATAACTTTTCTATTAGGTTATTACCATTGATAAAATTGGTATCATTGGAAAGCGTGAATTCTCTCCTTTACATTGATATAACATTTGCTATGAGTATTTCATCATGAAATGTGCATTGCATCCAAATGTAGGGCAAAGTCAAAAGTGAAATGTTGCAAAATGCACTGATTTTGTCAACTAAGGGCCTTCCTTTTGTTTGAAGATTAAAACGTGGCTTGAATGCCTATTACGTTATTATCATTCATAAATTTGGTATCATTGGAAAGCGTGAATCCTCCTCTTTACATTGATATAACATTTGTTATGGATATTTTATCATGGAATGTGCATTACATCCGAATGTAGGGCAAAGTAAAAAATGAAATGTTGCAATATGCACTGATTTTGTCAACAGTGTGCCTTCCTTTTGTTTGAAGATTAAAACGTGGCTTGAATGCATGACAACCTCACCACCATTCAAGCCAAGGAAGGCACTCTGTTGACAAAATCAGTGCATTTTGCAACATTTCACTTTTGACTTTGCCCTACATTTGGATGCAATGCACATTCCATGATAAAATATTCATAGCAAATTTCATACCAATGTAAAGGGGAGAATTCACTCTTTCCAATGATACCAAATTTATGAATGGCTATAGCGTAATAAAAAAGTTACTAATGCGCAAACCTCGATTGCGGAACTTTTTGTGCGAGGTACGGTATATTAAACAGACAGCACTTGCTTGCATTATTATTTTGATCCTTTCCTTTTAATATATTCCTGTGAACTTCATTTAGTGCTAGAATTGTTTTAAAGTAGTTAGTATTTTCCATAAACACCTTAATGTATATATTCTGCCTTAATGATCAAACATTCATTTTACAATCTATTAAATGCATTAGAAGAATTGCTTGAATGGATGCCTGCACTGAAGCATATCACATTCTAGTTTAATACTAGTACTAGTATGCAGAAGCATTATGTTCTAGTTACTAGTGCACAAAACCATATATATATATGTTTTAGTTTGATACTTGTGCACAAAAGCAAATTATTTTGTTTAGTGACTAGTGCACAGAACCATATACTAGAGCACTAAAGGCGTTTGTTTTTAGTTACTATTGCACTAATACTGTGTTAGCTAGTTACTAGTGCACCATAGTTTTGTTAATTAATTTTTGTGTGACAAGTCATACATGTAACTGTCTTTGATGTTTTGTGTTTTTGTGTTTTTTGTGTCCTTTCATATAGGAAATTAAGGTTACATTTTGCGGGAGTGTGGGCATAGGAATTATACTTCATTTTAAAAATGGAATTCTATCTGGTCTGAATGGCAGTTTTTACCACTGAAAGTAGTAATGTAAAAATGACTTTTTATAAACATGCTTTCCATTGTGGTAATAAAACAAAAAATTAAAAAGTTGTCAATATTCCTTTCTCTGTTTATTACAGAGGAGAATAAAATGAGTCAATTGAATAGAAACAAAGCGAGGACGATGAGCAATCATTTGTATTATTACTTATTTTGCATCATTTATGTTTTCAATTAAAGGTACTTGGTAACTCTGTTTATGTGCACAAATATTAGTCAGACGGGCTGATTTATACATGGATTTAATTGTTTATGCTCCAAAATTGTGGCAGAAAAATTAGCAAAAAATGAACTTGTGGTTTGGAGGGGAGTTACATGTAAGGATTGAATGCAAAATAGTTGATATACATGTATTCATATCCTGGACCACTTTATTAAACCAGAGTTTAAACCACACCGTTAATGATTCAGACGTGTACAACTGTTGCTATTTCACCTCCGAAATGCACAGTTTTGCCATTTGTCGTCCATGCAATGTTACCAAGTACTCTTAACCCATTCATGACTGGTCCAGAATATAGTCGGGCTAGGGTCTATGGAGAATTCATGTTATAGCAAAATCAGTCAGTCCTGAATGGGTTGATTCAAAGCAGTGGAACGTGATATTTTAAGTTCGACTAATTTCACTGTTTCTATCTGCATGTGCTCTCTTCTTTTTTTTGTATGTATCTATACTGATGTTTCTGACTGCATGATAAATCACTCAGGATAATCTTTTTTTTAAAGAGGCTAATGAAGCATTGGGGTTGTGTTACATGATTTTAACGTTCCAAAGTTGCAAAATTAATTTTGTTAGATATTGTATCAGAAGCAAAAAGGAACAAATAAAAATAACTGAATATCATAGTAGATGGCATCATGCAAAAAATATTTAGTGATATAATGCAGGAAAATTTTCTGGGAAACATGAATAATTTTTTGGCGATCGTAACCCCTTCTCTACGGGAACCGAGATTTCACGGGTCCCGTGAGACATTTTCAGAGACGGAATCCCAATTTTTCTGATTCCGAGGAAAGTCTATATTACTTTATATTATTGCCCTTCTTAAGTCAAATAAATGGCTTATGAACAAAAGATTGAAGTCTGATAAACCTTTACCTATGATTAGTCTACCTAAAATTGTCTATTTAACATTTTGTTACGAGTTAAGTGCAGTAATATTAGTGGATTCCCCGGGAAATACAAAATACAAAATATTTATGGCTCTCAGGCCAGATTTTCACATTGCTGAGCCCATATTGATCACCTATATTGTCATGCTACTTGACAAGCGAACTTATGCTGTATAGGAGCAAGGTTGAATAGAAAAAAATACAATGCCATGGTCATGCAGATATTGATCAGCTATTTTGTGAGCACCCAAGTGGTATCTCGAAAGGTCCAAAAAGAATATTGTATAAGGCTATTTAAAGTGATCCTTAAACTTCATATGTTTTCCCAAAAGTGATATTTGAGACTTCAATCATATACCAATGTCATTGTAAGATACTTTGGAATTATATGTGATATTTTCATAGAAGCACTCTATTTAATTGCGAAGTAAAGGGGTCAAGAATTATTTGACATTGACTGCCTAATTACTTGTAAGGAAATATCTTATCCTGTTTATGAAGATGCCCATCTCAGGCTAGGGTGATATCAAGTAGGAATATAATATCAAATTAGTCTAATAGTATATAACTTTATAAAACAACCATATTTAATGTACCCATATCCAACAAAAAAAATGTTGTTACATTTCTCATTTTAACACATTTAGTACTGTTCCCCAATATACCTGGGCTGTGGGCCATAGGGATTTGTGTTAGAGCAAAGCAAATAGTTGTGAACAGATTAATATGTAATACAGTAATTGAATACTACTGACAATTGCATAAAATCATCTTTAGTTGTGAACATATTAATATGTGATAATTGAATACTACAGTAAATTGCTTAACATCATCTTTATACAGTATATATCTTTCCTGAGAGTATATCTGTGAGCATGTAAAGACTGTGTTGAATTGGGTGATATATGCATGCCTGCTGTTTTTGCTAAACCTTGAGTAAACCAACAAATATGAGGACATTTTTGTTTCTAACCAGTCAGAACGGGGTTTTCTAGTGCATGAGACAATTTAGCCCTAAAATAGTCCCTAGTGTGGGATTAAAAAAGAACAACAAGTTTTTCTAGAGCCTATCTGAAATTTATTTTGCATTAAACTCTTTGAGGAATGTTGGTGGCTCTTTATGGCACTTGCGGGCAGTATTACCCTGAGCACCCAAGTATTTTTGGAAAGTTGCCCTTTAAATACAATTTCACTTTTCCATGAAATTGAATAATCATTGAGTACTGATTCACCATCACTGTTGTTAATGGCGTGCATCAAGTGTCAATAAACCTTGATATTATTATGTTTTGATCAAAGTGAGTAAAAGATCCATATTTTTTCTCCTCTGGCAACAAATAATGTTTGCTCCAAAGCAATCAGAAAGAAATTTCACCTTGTCGGTCTAAAAATGCCCAATTCTTTCGTGGACACTCAAATATCCTCATGTTTGTGTATATGCTGTTGATATTTTACTATATGTTTAACCCATTTAGGATTGGCTCTGTCCATACATATCTGAGAAATAGCATTTTTGACCTTACACCACAAAATGACTGTTAAGTTGCGGTGGAAGTTTCTCTTTTATTAGCTGAAATAGTCAAATTCTGTTTAAAATAGGAGATTCAGGTTTTTGGTATTTCCTGAATAAGGGTATCTTAATCTACCTACTATGACATTTTAAGCATCAGAAATCATGTTTAAATATGCTTTTCATTGAAAGAAATGAATGGTCGCAGATCTTTGAAGCAGCCCATTTTCGCGGACCTTATTTTTAAATTGCTTCAGCCATGTTCCAAATCTTTGGTGCTCATTTTGAGAGGGTATATGCTCAGTCCAAATATGAAAAATAATATACCATTTTCAAAGGTAATGACTCCTGGTTTAATGCCATGTGAAAATCAGCACAATCATTTTCCTGACTTATTGATTGTTTTGTGGTGAAGGGTCCTTAATCAAACTGTCCTGAATGGGTTAAAGGTGTGAAATTCGCTTGTGATGATGTGCAGTGTGGAAACCTTTTCTCACAAAGTTTGAATTGAATAGCTTTTTTATGCACAAATATGATATCCTTTTAGATCTCAAATCTAGAATTCTTTGCAGCAATTTATGGATGGGAACTAAGTTAAACAAAATATGATTGTCCTCCATCACAGAAGTTCAAAAGTGTCTTCCTTTACAGTCCAGGTTGATTTAATATCTAGATACAAATGAAATTATGTTTATGTTCTTTAATAATGTAATTGATAACTATCTATAGGGTAAATGCATAACAAAATCAATGACAGTTTAACAAAGGGAACATTTTGCAATATTAATTTGGGGATATAGAGTTATTCATAATAAAGCAACATTCACTATTAAACACAAACACTATCATAAATATATATAGAAAAATAAACCAACATAAATGTAATAATTAAGAATTGTATTGCACCTACATATTTTGGTAGTTACTTTGCAATCCGAATGTATGCTGACAATTACGTTTTATAGCAATTATATATTATTTATAGCAATCGACTAATATGTTGTTGGAAATTTGATGAAGGATTAAATCCTCAACAAGGAAAATAGTTAAACATAATTAATCCATGGGGACTATGAAGTGATAAATATTTGTCTCTGTTCTAAAAAGTAGAGCATATTAAGTTGCTTATTTACCTTAGTTGATAAATGGCTTTCTCAGAAACTTAATGTGCCTGTGAGTAATCACACTCTTGGGTAATGGCCAGATTTTGTTTTTAAATTTTAAATATATAAATATTATTTTCCAGTAACATATATGTAGATGGTGACGATGTGATGATATAACAAATTATTTGATATAATCTAGCCCAGCTCAGAAATCTTGATCTGGTAAAACATACATTTTTGTATATGGAAAAATCTTAAAATTGGTTTGAAATAATAGTAAGGATAAGTTAAATGTAAACATAAAATAAGAACAAGCAAATGTGCCTATTCCATTCCACAGATATTGCATATTCTTGATACTTAAATCCTTAAAAAGCTTCTGGTATTGCAAACAAGATGAAATTTGTGGCATGATGTTTATTGATATATATGTGTGTATTTTGTTCATTTGAGAATATATCTTGCTTTGTTTGATTGGCTTTTGATTGAATGATACCTGTTGTGATACTTATGAATCGCTGTTTGGTTTGTGTCAGTTATACTTTGTCTTACATTTGAATACATTTTTGTTTATTTCAGGTTATTTATTTTGTACCTTTTTTTCTGAACTGATGATTTATTTTTGACTGCTTTGAGCCATTTGCTGAGATTCACTCGTTTGCGTTTACTTTAATACAAAACATTACAAAGTTGTACTCTTTTTAACTTACAAGTGGTTTCTTGTAACCTGTTAATGAAGATTGGTACTTCAATACAAAATTCCAAGAATTTATATTGTGACCATTAAAAATCCATCAGTGTTAATAAAAAGCTGCCATTCAACCAGTCCATAGACATATTCCCATTTTGTGTTGTAAGTGCATTTATTAATGTTGGGATGGGTTATTGAGGGTATTGTATGAAAGGGAAATACATAAATATACTTAATTTATTTGCAGATGAAACATTTACCTCCTTTCTTAATGGTTTCACCCTAGTTCAGTACCCATCAAATTTACCAATGATTAAAATATGTTTATCATACCATTTTTATTTGTTACAAATGTTCATATAAAATCAAAAATGATTTTTGTTGTCCCATGATATGATGTATTGTTTTAAACATTTGGGAACTATTAATAACAGATTTCAAATTACTTTTGTACTTCATATAAAGCACAGCAAATGTCCAGTATTTTTTAGAATTTATTGAGGCTTAAAATTGTCCTGAATCAATTGAGAATGCATAGTTTGAGTTTACCACAAATGTTACCCACCACAAAAAATTGTTCTCAAACTTTAGGTTTTACACAAAGATTGCCCAACATGGTTGTGTTTGGAAAAAGAATCCAATTGTCGTCCAACTTTAGGTTCCACGCAACTATTGCCCAACTTGTTTACGTTTGCACTTTTTGTAATGTGAAAGAGACATTTTTTTTCATGATTGTATCTTGTTTGTGTTTTCTGAATTTGACTGTAATGAATTTGAATTGAATTTGAAGCCATTAGCTGTGTTTCTCCCCTCCCCCCTCCCACCCCCCATCCCCCTTCCCCCTGTGACTTGACAAGATTCCGCTGATAATTCCAATTGTTCTGTAGATGACAACTTGCTGATAATTCCCATGTTTGTAGATGACAACTTGCTGATAATTCCCATGTTTGTAGATGAATCAGATGGAAGTGATGACATGCCTCCACCCCAGGTTGTGGCTGCTCACCGCCTTAGGAAAGCCATCATGCCTGCTGGTACATATAACGTTCCAAATTAATACATTTCACAACATTCATGCTCGCTTCTCTCTTTTTTTATTAATTAATTACTACATGTAGTATCCATTTATCAAGATCTGATCTGTCTTGCTTCTTTTTTCTCTCTGACATTACAACAAAAATGGTGGTGATCGTTTTATCAAAAGAATTTAATATCAAAGGCAATTTTTTCTTCTTTTGTCATAATCACACAGTGGATGATCTGATAATTTTATCCAATATGATTTTTCTTATATTAAATTTGTATTTCTCCCTTTTTTATTATTACAAAGCTGAAGATCATGTCTTCAAAATAAACCAACAAAATTATTTAACATTTTCAGTGGACAAACTGCTGTAAATTGCAGCTTCAAATTCGTGGTTTTGAATTCTTAGTAAAAACTTATTTGCTTTAGATATCACAATGGGGTTAATCATTTCATTAAAAAAAGCAGCCCATTTTTTTTAAGTGGACAAATCATATATTCCATTTGGTGTTGGTTTATGTTGGTTATTACAAAAAATATAATTTGTATCAAAATAATATATAATAATTGCTGCAAATTGCAGCTTCAAATCCATTATTATATTAATGGCATTTGAATGTTACTTATCTGCCTGATATTTCAGATCACATTTTCATCAAATTTTGAGGGAATGTGGGTGTTTTGTTTGTTTTTGTTTTTTTGTCTTTCAAATTTGTGGTGCATCTTTAAGGTGTTTATTTTGTATCAAGAATATTTATTGATATTGTAATTGATATGCTATTGATGATGGAAAATTCATATTGGATAGGCTAGGATTGTGAGTTACAATTGTTCATGATTATGTCATTGACTTTGGACAGCTGCCAAACCAGTTCACTTTTAACCATTCTTTTAATAATTGTTTTAAATGTTTACCAAAAAAACATGTTTTCATTTCAAACTGCCTTTGCATACATTCAAAATATGTATCAATTATATATGATATGAGATTTGGTTTCTGCTTTATTAGAAACAAACCTTTAATTTTGAAGAAATTGTCATTAATTTGAAAGCAGGCTTTCATTAACAATACAAAAAATGAACAACTGTACATGTATGTACAAGTCAAAGTAAGTACACTGGTGCTAACTGGCGAAAAATATTCAACACAAAAGCCACTATTTCGTGAATAATTTGTTGTGAACGTCTTCTATAGACATGCTTTGTGGTTGTTTTACCACCAGATCTCGTACAAAGTTGTTTGTATTGGAAATGAACTGATATGGCAATGTGTTCACCATGTACAGTACTATGTTCTTATTATGTGATTAGTGTGTGCATTGTCTGTTATTCCGTCTGTCCGTAGGTGAGAGGTGTTGAGAGAAAGAGACAATAACTTTCATCCATGCATGACCTTCATTTCATTTCCCCCTCAAGTTTTTGGTTCATGATGGTTTGATGGTGGCTTGACTTGACCCCCGTTTTAAATAGAAAATGAATTAGTATTTGATCATGATTGTAGCCAACTTAGCTTGTGTAGTAGCATCTTGACTATCAGTGACTGTAGAGATCCAATTGCATGGCTGTAGCTTTTTTTTAACTGGTGATTTGGTTGCTAAAATGCAGACTGCTTGCTTAAGAAAATTACCTCAGACCCATTGATAACCTCTCCTAACCCCCAAATATTTTGAATGTCTTCTTTACAGTTATTTCTGTTATTTTTACAATTTTTTATCCAACAAATTCTTGCATGTGACCAGCATTATAGTCCTAGAATGTAGTAGAATAAGTACAGATATCTTTTATTATGATCATTGTTAAATGAGTATTTCTATTTCTACTATGTTTTTTTCCTTAGGAATCATGTTCATGATAAGGTTGCTGACAACGGGTTTTCTCACATACTCGTTTCTAATTTTGTAAATTTTCCGTAGCTTTATTGTGTTTTGAGACCAAATGCCAATCGCAGTCCCCTCTGTTTGGCATTCAGGGGGTCTATTCTCTCACAAATTTGCAATCCTTAACTTTTTCTTCCAGTTACAACACTAAGAGTAATTTACTGAGTAAAAACAAATTATTTAGAAAGCTGTATGGTTATCAGAATGGATGTAAACAAATTGGATATCTTCTTTTCAATTTACTGTATAATGCATGCCTGTTTTTCCTTTCGTAACTTTACAGATCTTCATTCAGCCTTGTGATTCATTTGTTACTGAAAATATACATCTTTTTGAGCATATATACATACATTTTGAATGATTTCTTCAGTGATATGTCTGTATATTTAAGTGGCAAGTTTTCTTTTATATGTTAAGTATTATAATTGTTCTTTGGTGGACCTGATCTCAAATCTTTATGTCTGGTTTCTATTTAAACAAAGTATAACAAATGAGAACCATGTGACTTTTGAAAATAGAATTATACGATAAGTTTCTTTTATTTGCTATTTTGCTGGGATTTTATGATTTTTCTTGAATTCTTTTTACTTTATCTACTCAGAAAACTTGCCTCTTTACTTTACTGACTTTAATCATTAGATGATGTCACAAGTCATTTCTTAAGCAGCAATAACATCCTTCTTACAACATTTGAATATCTTTGACTACTTCTATGACTTCATATCACAACGTTCAGAAAAACTGTGCATAGTGTTAGAAATTTACCGTCAATCCTTACTTTCTGTTAAGATAGTGTTCTGAATAATTTGCGTTATGTTAACAATGCAATTTTAATCTGAAAAGGAACTTAATAATCATCAATGAGGTACCAATTCTGGAGAGTGATATGATGTACAGTGATAACTTTTTTTGGCCAGATTTTAAATGAAATTTCACTTTTTGTAATATGTGTGTATTTCAATCAAATGAAAGAACCTTGTTTAGTTGATGAATAATGAGCGCAATTAAATAGGATAGACCTTTTTCACTGTTATAAGATATTGGTTCAAATTAGTAAAACAAACTTGTTCTCTGAATATTTGCAAAGGCATATGAATAGCCTCTGCCTATAAGGTGCCAAGTCAAAGTTCCATGCCATGGGAGGCTGCAGTAACATCAGGCATTACAGGTTCAAAATAAAATCTTGAATTTGACTAATTATCTGCAATGGATAATTGGATATGAAACATAACAGTGGGATTCATGCATTTGAAGCATTTATGTTTTTTATCATGATATAGAAAGGCTGCAGCATTTCATGGTATGTTTTTTTTGTAAGCGCCTAATAGACCAATAATATATATTACTTTGGCGGCTATGAAAAGTCAGACTTTCAAGTTCCATCATCCATCGCTTTTGTCCAATCAAAATCCCTTGCCTTGTAATGCCATGAATGTTGACCCTTCCCCCGTGACCTTTGAACTTTCCCCTAATCTTTGACCTCTGTTTCCCTTCCTGATGACCTCTGAGTGACCTAATGCCCCAGCCCTATGAATCCATCCTATCCCTTCATTTTTCAGTCCAACCCTCAACTTCACCCCTCCCCTCCCCCCACCACATCACACCTGTTCCACTCCTTGCCCACCGACCTCATTTGGTACCCATCCCCTTCCACTTTACCCCCCTCCCCCACCTACCCATCCCTTCCCTACTTCACCCTAACCCACCTCCCCTCTCCCCCCCCCCCCCCAAAAAAAAAAAAGAATCCTTACCCTGCACTTGTATTCATCTGCATGAGACAAATAATAAATTGTGGCTGATTATGAGTTGTCGTAATACGATGCTTGTGATTTTTTTTTCTTTCATGTAAATGCATGGAGATCGACTTGTGCATGAATCTAATCTGAACATTATTTGATAGAACTTCCAAGACAGCGCGCACAATGAATGAATAGTTAAATTGATATTATTGTATGACTATTAATACGAAATGGATTATAGGTACACTGACATGGACAGGTGAATGTGAATAGTCCTGGAGAAAAGCAATATTATAATCAGCAGAAATATAAACAAACTAATAAATGTTCCTTCATGCTTAATTCCTACTATTATGTGAAATGAGGCCAACGATTTAGAATAAACACAGAATTGAATGAGATGCATACAATGATATGCATTTATTGTCAATCTCATTCATCAATTCAATATATGCAATCAAATATTAACAAAGTTCAGAAGTTATAATTTTGATTGTACAATGTGTACAGAAGCATATGAAATTCACTGACAAAAAGAGCCAACAAATAGCAAACATGCATAATATTGAGATTATCCCCAATGAAATACTGAATAACTGAGATGATACTTTTAACCCCTTTCCCTCGAGTTTCTGAAATCTCCATAGACTTTGTACAAACCCAACTGGTTCCCGTAGTCAAGGGGTTAACTAAGGATTGGTTACATTCAAAACTTAGTTTCATTATGTTAAGAGGCACATGTCAGAGCTAAATTGCTTTTGATATAAGAATATGGTTGGTGAATTTTCAGTACGTTAACATCATTTTGAGCAGCAAAAAAAAAAAATTTGATATTGTAATCCGTAACAATGACCATACTTAATCAAAAGTAACATACAGTTTTTGAAAATTGCCCCAAAATTTGTGAAATTGACACCCAAGGCAGGGAAATGGAAGCTCCCATTTCCCTGCCCAAAGTAAGGTTGTGTTTGAAAATGTGTACAAATTATGTTTTCCACGCACACCGATCTTCATATTACAAATAAATAATTGTTTGTTGGATAATAAGGTTCTAAAAAAATAAACAAATTGAGCAGCTTGAAAAATGCAAAGCTTTATATAAACATGCATTGGCTTGTAGCTCATTGGCTGTAGTTGGTCACATGAGCTTGTTTGTATTATTTGTAATGTTATGTGGATGACTTATTTTGTCCGCTCCAATTTTACTTTGTTTTTTCCCCATTATTATTTTTTTGCATGATAATTAATTTTTTTTGTCTCTCTTTTTTTTCTCTCTCTCTCCCCTTCTCCCTCTCTGTCTGCCCCTCTTCCTCTTTCTGCCTGTTACTCCACATATTTTCACATCTCTCTGTCTCTTTTCTTGTCTCCAATCCTTTGTTCTTGATACTCTCATAATTTATCATCTCTATACTTCATACTATTTTTCCTAATATTTCTCCTATATCTTCATACACTTCTTATTATGTTCACCTCGCTATATGGGCATATGTGTATGTGTGCATATTTGTGTTCGTGTTGCGTTTTGGCGTGTTTGTTTTTATGTATGTTTAATAATGTCTATACTTCATATTAAAATATGTCTATGTTTGTCTATATTTTTGTTTATGTGCGTCTGATTATGTGCGAGTGTGTTATTATTTCTCTCCTTTCTATTTCCATTTCCCTCTCATTTTTATATTTGCTTCTATAAACTTTTGACATTGATGATGTTGATAATGATGATGATGATGATGATGATGATGTTATGATATGTGCAAATTGTTTCACTGATGGATGTGGCTGTCTGTTTGTATGGGAATATATGTGTATGTGCCTTTTGTATATATCATCACTGATCTGATGCATGGTTATGTACGGCTAACACACTGTTATAAATCATAATTTTTGTATTAATTTTCATCTACCCCCTTCCCATCAAACCTCAATCTTTATTTGTTTGTGAACCCTTTTTTGTCTTTCTTTCTTTGTGTACTGATATGTCTGTGTTTACGTTGTTCACATTCCTTTCAATCTGTTGTTTGTTTCTTGAATTATGTCCTTTTGTTTTTATCAAATCTTTTAC
Source organism: Echinarachnius parma (assembly GCA_037951105.1). NCBI lineage: Eukaryota > Metazoa > Echinodermata > Echinoidea > Clypeasteroida > Echinarachniidae > Echinarachnius > Echinarachnius parma. Next base: position 123,241 of record JBAMJV010002997.1, on the reverse strand, counting down.
CTCTTTAATTTTGCTGGCAATTAACACTTCACTCTCACTTTACCATCTCCTGCATTTGTCACTGCCGCTTTCTAATTGCTTTTAATTCTGCCATCCGTGGCCATCCATAACCATGCTTATCGCTCACATTCTGAACCTTTTCTTTCTATCACTTCACTCTATAATACTTGCCTGTTCTCCATCATGGTATTAACTGTTTTGTTTTTTTATTTCACACCATTATCATCAATCTCTTTTCTTATCCTTGTGTCATATATGTTGTATGCCATCCCTTATTCTTTTATTGTCCTTCCATATTGTTTTGTTCCGTCTTGTCAACTATGGAAATGGTCACAACCACCACCACCGTTTGGCATTGCATCTGTTTCCAATCTGCATATGAACACTCATCTGCATCATCCGTCATTGCTCTACCTTGCTTCATATGCCCTTCCATCTCTTGTGCCTTACATTTCTCGTTCCCTTCTTCCTTCGTTCCTTCCTTTGTTATTTCTCTTATTATTTTATATCTATCCTCCCAATTGCCTCTTGCCTTTACTACCTATGCTGCCATTTACTTCTCCAACTTCTCTGATTTATTGTCTTCTTTCTGCTCTTCTTTTTCCCTTGACCATCTCCCTTCCTTATTCCTCCTCCTCCTCCTCCACCCCCTCCCTCCTCCTCCTCCTCCACCCCCTTCCTACTCCTCCTCCTCCTTCTCCGGGATACTTCTTCTGCTCCTCCTCTGCTTCTTTTCTGCCCCATTTGTATAAATCTCCTCCCTTTAATTTGACCTCATTAACTTCTAATTTGTTTTAATATTTTCTTCCCCTCATTTTCATTTTCTTTCCTCTTCTCTCCTTATACTTCCTCCTCCTCCTCCTTGTCCTCCTGTCTCATTCTCCTCTTCCTTATCCTCCTCGCTATCTCAATGCCCACTAACCCCACTGCAACTCTCTTCTATGGACTGTAACTCACTGCATAACGTGCAACATCCACTCACCTTTCCTTTCCTCCACTTGCGCTCCACCTTCCTTTTCTGATTCCCCTCCAAACTCTTCTAACTCCACCCCCTAAATTTCTTGCCTTTCTCCTCTTCCAACTTCTTGCCTTTCTTCGTCCTCTCTTAAACACTTGCCTTTTTCCACTTCCAAATTCTCGACTGTCTCCATCCACTCCCAAATTCTTGCCTTTCTTCATCCGCCCCAAAACTCTCACCTTACTTCACTCCTCCATCCTCCGCCCACCCACCTCTGCCTGAATTGGACTTAGCCGCTGAAGGGTACAGTGACAGTGCCGTTTCCCCACCAGGCAACACGGACGCGCACCCAGAGTTCAAGTTCCCTTCCAAGGACAGCATCGGCAGCATCAGCGGGGGCAGCATCGCACCCCTGGAGGACGAGATCAAACTCAAGCACTCCATGAGCGTCAAGATCAACGCAAAGAAGGTACAGATACAAGTAGTGAAATCCTCTTAGCGTGGAGTTCTTAGCATGCATGTCACGAGGCAAATAAGGTAGAAATGTTGAATCTTCTGTTGAATGCTGCCAAAATACAGCTGCGTGGAATATGATTTGCTATATTTGGAATATCTTTGTGGGTATGCTGGAAATTTGCAAATTTCTTTTAGGATGTCTTGCTAGTAATGGTAGGCAAAATTTCCATTAGTAGTTTGGGCCAGTGTGAGTCACAACCAACAAAATGCATATAATGGTGATGAAAATACTCGCCCATGGTGGACGCAAACTGGTTATATGAGAATATATATTCTTATTGAAATTCGTATCATTGGTAAGCAAACTAAGCAAGTATAATACATTGAAGAAGGAACATCTATTTTTGTAATTTCATTTTAGCTGATTTTTTAAAAGAAATAAACTGTCATACTTCTCAAGTACATATTAATTATATACCTTAGATATACACTGTGACTGTACATTCTGTGTCTATAGGGGGAACTACTATCACCAGAAGATGACAATTTGGTAAGATTTGATTTGTAAGATTTTATTGACTCTATCGACCCCCTCTCGTGGTATGAGAGTACAAACATATTTACGTAGTATAAATATAACAATAATATAACAATGATAAACATGTGATGATATGAACAATGATGAACATGTGATAATATGAATAAATAAACATTTTTACAAATCAAGGCGAACTGGGTAATTCACCCTCCTACCGCTACGAGTGTGCCTAATAACATTGCTTTCTTGTGAGATATCATTTACAGTGTTACCATCTACCCTTGGCTCTTTAGAAAAATGTGACATAATTATTCTAACGAATTTTGCTAATTTCTTTAGCTGGCAAGCATGAATTGTATTAAAAATCTTATCCATGTGCAATGCACTTGGTCTTTATAGGCTACTACCACACAAGTTATTTGTAAAAAAATACATTTTTCTCTCATTTTGAGTGGGCATTGGAAATCATGTACTACATTCGCATCAAATCTGCCTTTAACTGGTAATCTATGTGATCTACATCTAAACTTACTTAAAGGGATAGTTGAGTTCTGGTAGAGAGAGTACAGTTTTAGTCAAACTGAATTTTAGTAACCCAAACCTGCACCATTACATTACAAACTAATGATAATAACTCCACCATGCTCAAAAGGAATAAAACAATTACAAACGACTAAGTAAAAAGCCTGTTGTCATGCAAAAAGAGCTGTTTAAACGAAAGAGGTCACTTTCAAAAAACGAATTTGTTTAAAGCATTAAAACAAAAATATTGTGCATGTGATGTTTTGTTGAAATAGTGATTAGATAGAGAGATAATCAACAACTATCTAAAAACCTCTTTTGAAAATTTTTGAATATAGGAAGCATTTGAAAACGAATTTTAACGGCTGGTTCAAAATTATCGAATACTTGTGGGTCCCCACATTTATTACAAATGGTTATGTTTATGGATATTTCAGCCGTTTCTGAACAGATTTTGATCAAATAAAGTTTATTCTGCCATTCAAATTGTATGCTCTTTTAAATTTGACACTCAGTTTTTCATTATCTCACAAACAAATTATTTTGTGTAGCTCCCTCTCTACCAAAACTCAACTATCCCTTTAAAGCTATTTCTTCCTTCTGACATAGTATCTACAGGTACTATTCATAAACCAACTTATTCTTTAAACATCCTATAGTTCGTGCAAATTCGATTTGACCAGGTAGCTGCGCTCCATTCCTGAATAGACATGTCAGAAAGCCTGATATCAGCTTCAAGTTGATCTACATATTCATGCATTAACTCGCTATAATCTTTAGTATGCTGCCTAAAGTCTAAAATACTATCGCTATTCCATTGAAAGGCAAGAAAATCTGACTTGTCTGGCCCTGTGAGTTCTTCCCTTATTTCATTTCTCAATGAATCACCATTCAAGTTAGCTTCAGATTGCAAGGTCAGCATAATAGTAAGTGTACATCAGACAAACATCTATAAAAAATATCAGCATTAAATTCTTGTACTAATGGAAGTAATCGTTTTGAAAGTATAGCATAATTAAAAGTGCTACAACCACCATTCTTATTAAAAACAGGTATACTTTCCAATATCCTGATCACTACCTGTTCTACCATTCATACTTCTTAAATCAAAACTTTGGCATATTTCAATTACTTTCTTGCCACTATTATTAACAACTGGCATCATTAGAACGAGGATTAAGAATATCTGTATCATGCATATTCAAGTCACCATCACAAGCTCCTAGGCTGGACTGGTCCACAAAATTGTCTACATCCAAAAAATCGTCAAGCAATGCTGTTCTGGCATTAAAGTCCCCTAATAAACAAAATGACGCGTTATATTTACTCTTAATATCAACAATATTTGGTGGTCGCACAATACCACTACGCAGGAGCAACCACCAAAATCTTTGTACAAACATCTTTTATAAAAAATACCTTTAAAGGGGACCACCATGCATAGAACAACACATAATTATATGTCTTGGTACCCTTTTGTGATATCAAATAGATACCCAACATTTTGCAAAGGGTTGTGTAATTCATAAACAAAGCAATTAATTACCACCACTTACGGAACCACTATTATTTCGTGGTTCCGTATGGGCCAAACATTTGCGAGTGCGCCAATGCTATTCACGCGTACGTTTGGAGACAATAGAATCCCGGACGATTCGTTGGCTCTGGACACAGTAGTCTTCGTACATGCAGACCCATGAACGCATGCTTTAGAATGGTGATGCGTTTTCCAATTACGGTATTTTTTTTTTTCTGGAAACATATTTTTGTGAACTTGTTGATGGAATGGACTACTAAAGACGTTACCTAGCTTTCATTTATAAGAATATTATTTTTGGGTGGTGGTACCCTTGAATGTTTTCCATGACTGTTTATTCTGTGTCTCTAGGGGGAGCTACTATCACAAGAAGATGAGCAGTTGGTGGTCGCACAATACCGCTACACGGGAGCAACCACCAACATCCATGCCTGCCTCTCCCGTCTAGTCAACTATGCACAACCAGTCAAATTCCAGGGTTTCGATGTCGCTGAAGGTAATACACTAGCAAAGATACTTGATGTATATATATATCATCAATCATCTAACTTTGTCCATATCCACAAAACTTACTCAGAACTCTAGTGGTTCTCTTATACCTTGTTTTACTTGTATTACCCTATAGAAACATGGAACAGGTTTAAGTTGTACAAAGTTCCCTTTCGTTAAAAAGATATGAACGATTGAAGTTTTCAGATTTTTTATTATCCACTGGAAAGTTATAACTGTGTACAAAGTCAGTGCAATAAGTCTGGGAATATCACTTTGCAATTTGGCTCATTACTCTGCCATGTAACATCAGTTTAACGGGAAATTGTACACATTACTAAATGGACATATCAGATCACAAAAATAGACTCTTAACCATTCATTACTTTTTGCACATTTTAACAAAGTTACTAGATCCCTTTAAAAAACATAAACCCCTTAATTAGAGGACTAGATGAATCATGTTGTGATAGTGAAAGTTGATCTTAGTGCTCTCTGTGTGGTAAGAGTCAAGTGTAATCTATTACTTCTTTCTCTCTGCTATTTTCAGAGAGGAATCTTCACTTCAACATGTCGTCCTTCAATGAGTCTGTGGGTCTGGGCTACATCAAGACGCAATGCATCGAATTTGTCAAGTATCCTTTTCTGAGATTACAAAATTACTTTCACATTTTGCCCCAGGTGATAAGACCATAAGATAAGTGCCCTTCCCCAGAAATATATAACCCAAGGCCTCTGGATTGCTTGACCTGTGCTCTATTTAAACCACGGAGCCAGAAGCTCTTGCAATGGTGGTACAGTCTACCCAGAAACCCTTTTAAATGCTAGTGCTAGTCAGAAGCAATAATGAAACCTGACACGATCCTGAAGGGCACCAATCAAGTAAGGAATAGATGCGAGGGATCTACCAAAGTGATACAGCTTGTTTTATTTTTAAAGAACTTGGGTAGGACCATTAGGATTCTGTGTGGCTTAGAGTAGAAGAAAATATGAAAGATCAGTCAAAGGGTTCTTGTTATTGACCTGCTTAAATATTCTGAAATCCTGTAGACCGTGGTCATAGCCCACCCGGTTCTATAAGTTAAAGTTATGGACTTTCCCGTGCATATTTGGAACATAAGGCAGCGCCTTTCTCTGATTCATTAGCCCTAGGCCAAACATCTACTATATGCAGCAAAATCTACAGAAGGGGGCAAGTTCTGTGGTTACTCTGTGTGTTTAACTTTCCCTTATCCATTCTCTAACTGCTGAGCGCCTGGCTAGAAGGTGGAAGGTACCATTTTAAAAGTCTTTGGTATGACCCTGTCTTGGTTTGGGACTGGGTCCCGTGCATGAGTCGGACTCTCTAACCGCTATGCCACCATGCTCGGTACTACCGGGCAAGGGGTTAATTTCCTTGACCACCCTCCTCCACCTCACAGCTACAATAAGCGTCAGATGAGCCGCATCTACCCCAAGGGAGGGCGGTATGACTCCAGCAACTACATGCCCCAGATCTTCTGGAACGCAGGATGTCAGATGGTGGCACTCAACTTCCAGTCACCGGACATCGGCATGCAGCTCAACCAGGGCAAGTTTGAATACAACGGCTCGTGTGGGTGAGTAACAGATAATAAATGTTGGTGGTGGTGATGATGATGATGATGATGATGATGATGACGATGATTATGATGATGATAGTGGTTATGACAAAAATGATGATGCAAAAGGAAAACACATATGTACTGGGCTCGGGAAGGCATACAAAAGATGTGCAATTATGGTGTGATATCTCAGCGGCATGGTCACTTTTGTATGGAACTCTTTTGTGTACTTTACTCCATAAAGTGAATTTAGGTTCAGATTTTGTCACACAGATAATTTCTGGTACAATTTGAACCATTTGTTATCATTTAGTTGGACCAACAAATATGTCTAATGTAACTTTTCTGATGCTGCTATTTATCTTTAATGAGTATTGTTTTCTCCTATTTAGCTTTAACCCTCTGAGTGGCCCATTCCACTCTAGTCACAATGCCCATATAATCAGATCTATTGATTTGTTCTTTAGTGCGCACAAGATATAAGTGTGTAATGAATAATTGTATACACATGACTTCTTACCAATTTTCTACTCATTGTTAATGAATGGGGGGGGGGGGGGTATAATGCTAATCATGTAAACATGTCAGAAGACCGAAGTCCAGTAGTTTCTTGCCATTTAATTTAGCACTCAGAGGGTAAATGATGTATGGTGTTTTTCTATTTCCTGTCCAGCTTTCTGTTGAAGCCTGACTTCATGAGGCGGCCCGACAGGACCTTTGACCCCTTCTCAGAGTCCCCTGTGGATGGTGTCATTGCAGCAACGTGCTCAGTGCAGGTTCGTTTGATCACCAGTCTCCTTTCATTTTACTCTATCTTCAAGTTGATAAAAGAATATTGATTCTTTCAACAACAACAAATTTGGTTAGTGTTTGGGTTGGTTTAATTCCATATGAATGTTTGATCAGTATTAAAGGACATTCAAATTAGAATGAATCCCCTCCATGTGCTTGCATTCTTGTGTATATAATGCATGGGCGTTGATACTTAAGTAATACCTATTCATCAGGGGGATGAATGAATAGATCATCCCCCCCTGATGAATAGGTATCAATGACAGATCTACGCCCATGATATAATGTGATTATATGTGTCCTTTTTGGACATACTATGTGGCTTTTAGTATTGATTTTGACAAATATTTAGGATGAATCGTGGAAATACAACTCTTATGACACTTCAACAGTTTTTATGATGGCTGTACAGCATGATTTTTAACTATACAAAGCTCAATCAGGGCCTCATGACGTAAAATTACACGATTAATTGTAGAATGAATTGATTGAATAATTGGTTGCACAATAAATCATACGATCAATTCACTGTTCGTACAATTAATCATGTATCTTGATGTTGCGGGGCCTATATACTCTTCATTACCTTCAATCCAATGGAAACGATTTCATCTCTGTATATGTCTTAAAGCATTGTTAAGCATTTAGAATTGATATTGTTTCAATAAGTGGCTATGTAAATAAAAACTATTATCATTATATCAACTTGCTTGTTTGTCTCGTAGGTCATTTCTGGTCAGTTCTTGTCGGACAAGAAAGTTGGGACATACTGCGAAGTAGACATGTACGGTCTTCCCACAGACACGATACGAAGGGAGCACCGGACTCGGACAGTCGCTAATAACGGACTCAACCCGGTCTACAACGAGGAAGCATTTGTATTTAGAAAAGTAAGAAAGTTTATTTCTAATTTCACTTTTTTGTACATGAGAGGAAGCCAAGCATTTTTTCAAAAAGAAAAGTAAGAAAGTTTTTTTATAATTTCACTTTTTTGTACATGAGAGGAAGCATTTTTATTTAGAAAAGTAAGAAAGTTTTTTAATGCACTTTTTGTATACAAGAGGAAGCATTTGTTTTTAGAATAGTAACAAAAGTTTTCTTTATTTCTTTTTTTGTACACGAGGAAGAAGCATTTGAATTTTTAAAAGTAAGAAAATTTGCAGTGTGACATCTTTTTTTTTTTTTTTACTTATGCGCTTCTTTCAATCAGACTTCCTAAAGCTTGATACTATTTTTTTACAACCTGAATTGGGTTGGTTAATTACTTAAAGTTTTAACTTGTGAAACTTGTTCCCCTGCAGGTTGTGTTACCAGACCTGGCTGTGTTGAGGATAGCGGTGTATGAGGAGGGGGGCAAGCTCATCGGCCAGAGGATTCTCCCCCTGGATGGATTACAAGCAGGTAAGTTAACTCCTAACGTGCCAAGCTCGCATTTTTTCGAGTTACAATGCACACAAATGCCGTAGAGCATTAAAATCCCTGGCACGTTATGAGTTAATCATTTTAAAAATAACAGTCATGTCGATAGCGCTATTCACGTGAGTGTCATAGTTCTTTCCACTATTATTATTATTACCCCGGTCAACAGATATACACTGCAATCATTCCTGCACACAAAGTGCACATTTTCCACTCCCTAGGGTATATTCCAGCAAGTTGCCTGTAAGGCGCGCACACAGTGCTAAGGAAACGAGTTGAGGCGTTGTGGCTCAATAAGATGGGCATTTGGACCCCAATTATGGGGTCCTGAGTTAAAAACGGATCATTGCCCAGTAATATGTCATTTAGTCAAATAATTGTAACCCATTCATTACAGAAACTTTGTTTACTGTGCAGTTACTCTATGGGCAATGCAATACCACATGCACAAAGGGTTAATTTGTTTTACTTTACTCGACCCCGGTGTAGTCAATGGGGACCAGGCAGGATTATTATTATTATTATTATTATTATGTTATGATGATGATTATTTACTATGATGATGATGATGATGATTTGTATTATTATCATTATCATTGTCATTATCATTATAATTATGATTGTGAATATTATAATTATTATTATCATTATCATTATCATTATTATTATTACTATTATCATTATTTCTTTCAAATTGTTGTCCATAGGCTACAGGCATATTTCGCTTCGGACAGAAGGGAACTTCCCCCTATCTCTACCAACTGTGTTCTGTTGCATCCAGCTAAAAACCTATGTACCAGATGGTTTGACACGTAAGTCACTTACATTTTTATGCCTCCGCAACGAAGTAGCCGGAGGCATTATGTTTTCGGGTTGTCCGTCCGTCCGTACGTCCGTACGTACGTACGTACGTACGTCCGTACGTACGTCCCGTTCTCGTGATCGCGTTATCTCAAGAACCGATTGACGGATTCTCGCCAAACTTGGTTCATGTATGTATCCTGGAGTGTCAATGATCTGATTAGATTTTGGGGTCATGAGGTCAAAGGTCAAAGGTCACAGGGCTCATTATATATGCAAAAATAGCTCGTGATCGCATTATCTCAAGAACCAATGGACAGATTCTCACCAAACTTAGTCCAAGTATGTATCTTAGGGGGCCGATGAACTGATTAGCTTTTGGGGTCATGAGGTCAAAGGTCAAAGGTCACAGGGCTCATTATATATGCAAAAATAGCTCGTGATCGCGTTATCTTAAGAAGTGATTGATGGATTTGCACCATACTTGGTACATGTATGTATCTTGAGGTGACTAATAACTGGTTAGATTTTTGGGTCATGAGGTCAAAGGTCAAAGGTCGCAGGGCACAATATATATGCTAAATTAGCTTGTAATTGCAAAATCTCAAGAACTGAATGTCATATTTCAATCAAACTTGGTACCTGAATGTATCACAGGAAGCCATTGTAGCCATCAGATTTTGGGGTCATAAGGTCAAAGGTCAAGGTCACATGACTCGTTATGCCAAAATACCTTATTAATTGCAATATCTCATAAACCAGTTGATAAATAACCATCAAACTTGGTACCTTCATTGTATTTGTATCTTGTAATTTTAACTATTAAAATTGAGTTGAAGAATTAATTCAGTGCATGTTGATTTTTGGGGCTTGATATAAATCACGCAATGGCGGAGGCATCATATTCGACTGCGCGCAGTCGAAGATCCATCTAGTTTTTTTTTTAAGTGATCCATTAACTTTGTAAAATTCAACCAAAATCACTTTTAGCTTTCACACTTTTCTTGTACCTTGTTGTTTGGCTTATGGTTAGAGAAGAATGAAATGGGTTTTGATTTTTCAAATGTCTACCTAATTATGGAGATATATAAGATTGAATTTGAAAGTGTCTATGGATGCTTTCAACTAGTCAAGAGTATCCAAATTTGGATACTCAATTGTCCATAGTATCCGAATTTGGATCAGGATAATATCAGACGTTTTCTCTGTTTTCACTAAGTAAACATTATTCTTATTCTCAAGAATCTTACAATGAAATTGATATATGATTGAAGTCTCAAATAGTATACTTCTGGGGAAAAATATAAAGTTAATGGATCACTTTAAGCAAGTAATGTATATTCTAAACTCTAAACTGTGCTCATTTTATTTTTATTTGTGTTCTATTTGCAGAATATAAAGATTTTGTTTTTATCAGTAGTTTAATTAAAACCTTTTTATACTGCAACATTTTAAAAGCGATTCCCTGTTTATTTTATTATGACTTAATGATGGTATTGTATTGGTTAAGCAGCAGGGTGGAATCAACATTTCCCAAGTTCTTAACAATCTAACAAACATTGTAAAATAGCTACACATTTATCATTATATTTATATGTAGATGATTTCATTACAGTAATGTTTATATAGATTCTAAGCTAAAACATTTAAAATTGATGCTCTTCTTTTTTGTATATTGTGAACAGAGTTTGTGGATGCCCTATCAGATCCTCAAGGGTACTTATCTCAGGCAGAGAAGAGAGCCAAGCAGCTACTGTGTATGGGAATAGAGGAGGTATGTCAGATATACATGTGTATTTCATCATTCACAGTTATTTATGTTCAAAATAATATAGACAATATATATATCTAGAATATTGTAATATATAACTCATTCTTATAATATTTAAGAATATTCATCTAGGTAACTTCAAATTACATTTTCAAAATCATGTTTGGAAATTTGAATATCATCTTCCTATTCGTTTTCATTTTCAGGTGAAACACAACATCTATTTTTTTTTTAGATGGCAGCATTTATATATACACAGTAAATATAGCGACTAACAAAGGGAAACAAGAAAAGTGGCCACCGTAGACAGGTGACGTCTATAGACAGGTTCTATAACATTGATTTTCTCTGCAGGGGATCACTTCTGGTGGCCACTATAGGCAGGTGGCCACTAAGGTTTTCTGTACAAATCATGTCCTAGATAATCATCAAATGTCTAGGGATAATTTATAATTACTCTTTCTCTCCTCAGGTAAATGTTTGAATTTAGCTTCTCTTTATATCTAGCTGACTCATTGTCTAGGTTAGGCTGAAAGGTCTGCACTGACTTCACACTTACATGGGAAAGAGCGGCAAATTTGAAAGCAATCAAAATTTGGGTCATTCCATCAATTTCACTCTTACGTCATAATTTTCTTATTTTCTATTTCGGGCCCAAATTGTCATCCTTAATCTGAAAATGAACTAATTTTTTATTATTTTCTTCCCTATTAATCTTCCAATATTGAATGCGTGGATTATACCTGAAAATCATTACTAGACTAGTTATTCTATTAATTTCACTCAAATTGTCATGTCTTTGTTCTTATTTCTTTTTCGTATTTCATCATTCACTCAACTTATTCGGATTCCTATTCTGAAAACAACTAATATTTCATTCCTTCCCCTTTGAACAGTCCACAATACAAAATCGATCCATATATTTTTCCCCACTATAATTTGATTTGATAGAATGAACTAATCGAGGTGGAATCGGTCAGTAACAAGAAGAAAATGAAGGTACGACACCCCACTACAAAAAAATCTCCAAAAAGTATCATTGTTATTGTATAGCGCATGATGAAACCATTATGTGCCTGTTGTTGTTTTTTTTCGCTGACAGTATTAAAAGAATCCTGCTTTGTATATACCCTGACCCTTTCAAAGACTGTATGATAGTTATTGATCAAACATATTATTGATTACAACTCTAAATCTCAAAACAATATAACTGTTATTGTTATAACATAAAAAAGCATAATCAGTAAAGCGCATGATGTAAACATTGTGTGCTTGTTTTTTTGCTGACAGTACTGCATCCTGCTACGTTTATACCCTGACCCTTTAAAGACTGTATTATAGTTATTAATCAAACATAGTATTAAACACAACCCAAAATAATACAAAAATAATGTTAATGTTTAAACTTTATAAATGCATAATGAGTAAAGCGCATGAAGTTTGTTTGGTTGTTCGTTTTGGCTGACAATACACCTTCCACTACCCTGACCCTCTCAATATTGTATACATGTATTAGTTATGAATCAAACATACTATTCAAGAATAAATAGTTAAGTGCATCCACCTCTGTTAATATACACACCCACTAGCCCTATATATCTTTCCTAACCACATCCGTAAACCTCCTCTTTCCCTTCTACATGGTAACTCCATCTCCACCATCCTTCTAATATATATTTATATCTCCAATATCTGTGTCTAAATCCTGATCACGAGAACAACTGTTTGATGAGTCAATCACGCAGATGTTTGTATGCACTGTGAGCGACGCTTATTTATGCGATAATACACTAAGCAAAAAGACTCAGAGTGAAGGGATTACTGTATACAGGATCCTATGTGTGCGAGCGCAGTGTTAAGGAGGGGTGCTTGGCCACTAGTACCCTATATTCCTCCTCCCCATGTTCCTCTTTTGAACCTCTCTCTCAAACCATCTTTATTCTTGCCTGCCTCACTATGTCATGATTGATTAAACCCACCTACATGTATATGAACATACCCTGTTCCTCTATACAGTCTTTCTGTCTTTGTTAATAAAGTGCCAAAGTAACAGCATCACATTTTGTTTTTATAGCATACCAATGGTTTTTACCCATTTGTCCTATGATTTGGGCTTTTTATTGTGGTCGGAATTGATGATTTCTTTCTTAACCTGTTCACTACGAGATTCAGAAATCGACACAGACTTCATACATAGCCCACTCGGTTCCCGTAAGCAACTGGTTAACATCCACTAGGTCCAAAATTGTTGGCTTGCCTGACATTATTAAGAACCATAACCCAAGGTAGTAAATAGCTGCAAAGTCAAAACATGTTGGTGTTCTATTGTCAGCAATAATTGTAGCATGTTCGATTCTGCCACCCTGAGTCTAATTCCTATAGGTCACAAATTAGTGGCTTGCCTGTAAGGCTGTTGACGAGTCCCGGGTACCTGGGTCCCGCCGAAAAATGTCGAGTCCCGGGCGCAAAAATCGATACTCGATATCCCGAAAAAAAAGCAAAAAGTCCCCTTTTTGAACGCCCAAGTTATCTGCCCACTCTCATTTTCTTTTCATTCCTTTTTCCCTCTTTGCTGTATTTTAGAAGATGATTTATTGTCATAAATGCGCTGCATTTTTGTCACTTGAATGAACATGTTTTCCCAGCGGTGTGACATGCCTATAGCGAAATCAACAAATGGATACATTTCGGGTACCCGGGACTCGCCCGAAAAATTATCGCGAGTCCCGGGTAGTAAATATACCCGAAATCGACAGCCTTACTTGCCTGACATTGCTTACAACTGTTACCCATGTCAATGAATAGCTATGACGTTACACTTTGGTGCTATATTCTGAGCAAAAATTGTAGCATGTTGGATTCAGCCACCTCCCATCTCCGTCCTATTTCCCTTGTGGATTTCTTTAGAATGAAATGAGTGAGTTTTACAACCATACAAATAAAACACATGATGATTTATTCTAATCATCCCCCAACGATTTTCTTCAGAATGAAATAAGCGAGGTGCCAACGGCGAATAACAAGAAGAGGTTGACGGTGCGCCACCCCACGACTCCAACGTCCCAGACCCCCACGATAGGGAGCTTCACCCCGGGGGCTCCCTCCCACAACCAGAGCAAGAACTTCCTCAGCAGGAATGATGGCAAGGACAAACATAAAGGTATTAAGGACTTGTTATTGATGCATTACAGTATGATTCAAGAGATGTATCCCAATATCCCAAGCAAGAACTTCCTTGATATGAATTCCACCAAGGACAACCAATACTGTTCGATCAACCAATACTGTTCGATCATCAATTTTCAGTATATAAACACAGGGGAAAATAGTTTTCACAATACCTGCTAAATACAAATTGCCAAAACGGAGTTACTTTTTATCATTAGACAAAGGCCAATGATAGAGAGCCGGGCGTCTGTAGAAGTTGCCCGAGCTGATTATTTTCTGACTCTACACAATGTTTTTGAAAAGTTGCATTTCCTTATTTTGATTTCATTGCTCCGCAGAAGTGTACCATCATCAACAAACAGTGATATTCACTACCTAAGGGCCAACATAAGTCCAGGAAGGATCGTAACCCATTCAGGACTGATTGATTTTGCTATATAAAGATGTATTCTCCCTAGACCTATGCCCGAGTATTTTTGGGACCAGTCCTGAATGGGTTAATAAATTTATCCCATTCAGGACCCGAAAATACCTGGGCTGGGGTCTTTGAAGAATCCATATAGTCTTAAACAGGTTAATGATATAATATTATATCATCTGACTTAGTAAAACACGCGTCATTGATTGGCTTAACACAGTCACGTGATTACCATGTCATTTTTGTATATCGCATGGCCAGAGAGGTATATCACCCGCCGGGCCCTTACAATCAATTAACATTACACAAACAAAAACAACCGTATGCGTGATATTCCCTCCACCACCAGTTAACAACTGTATAATGTTATCTCTCTCTTATTCCACCAATGTATCCTCCATTGGTGATGCAGGAATGCAGCCAATCACAGCCGAGAGTCTGAGGAAAGAAAGGGGCTACCAGAAGCTGCTCAAGAAGCAACAGAAAGAGCAAGATGGACTAAACAAGAGACATTCCAAAGCAAGTTTATTTGTTTAAAGGAACTACAGCGTCTAGATGGCCTCACTTTCACAATTAGGCTCTCTATAAGTAATTTTTCCTCGAGAAAAAGAATTTGGCAGTCATTTCCCATAAAAAACAATCAATTTTGGGGTAGTTAGTAAATATCTAATTGTCCTGGAAATGCCTCTTTTAAATCGCCAAAATCGATTATGCTGCCCTCTATTGGTGTGACGTGTGACAAGAACTTCGCCCCATGGTCTCTGTACACGACGCCTCTCTAAATTCTGTAGATTACTTAAGCCAATGAATTGTCAATCACATGTCAATCACGCTGCTGATTTTGGATCCTAAATGTGGGCTGGCTGCTAAGTGAGATTTGGCATCAGAAAATTAGCCTAAAATCACTACTGTGTTTATTTTCATGGAGTTTTTTTCTGCAGACCTAGTTTACAAGTCATCAACTATGGAATAAGTGCCAAAATAGGCTGTTTTCTTTTTTTCCTTTAACTTTAGTAATAGTTACCAGGCCCATATTCATAAAACCCTGCTAGCTTAGTTCCTTGCTGAGTGTATTTCAAATGATACAGTTTATTGAGCAACAAACAGTTTTCTTAGTCCCTGACTGGGATTAATTGGTAAGCCTTAGGTACCCTCGAAGTTATTCCTAGTTATCAACTAACAAATCTTGTGTTTAATTCTTAGTCACATCATCTAAAGTAGACTTAGCATGGAACTAAGCTAGCAAGGTTTTATGAATATGGGCCCAGATGTACATGTAGCTTGAAATTATCAATATCCATGGTGCACCTGTTTGAAAATTAAGTCGAATCTCCTACCGCCCCAACCATCCCAAGAAATAAACTCATACCAGCACTGATGTCCTTTTATGAATACCCCAAAAAAGGATCATATGTGTTTTTGTTAGCAGGAAAGAGCTTCCTTACACTACTCTTATCTATTAATATCTGTCATCTTTATCTTATCTTATATCTATACATTACATATTTTGTGTACAATTATTTGAATCATGAGATAATGTTTTAAATGAATGAATCAAATCAAATAAAAAATGATTTTGTTTGCAGGAAAGAGCCTCCTTACAGAAGGTTCACTACTCGACGGTCAACAAGATGGAGGCTTGTCACGACAGGGAAAAACTGACCAGAGAAAAGAGTCTGGAGAAGGCTATCAAGAAGAAGGGGTAAGTCTATAAAGATTGGAAATATTTTGAGAATAGAACATAAACTTTCAATATAATTTGAGTTTAAATGTACTGTATTTTAATAAGCATTCAGTACAAAAATGTAAGTTGAATTGAAGCATGATGTATCAGAAACTATACAGGGTGACCAGGCAAAAATGGAAAGGTATACATCCTGTATCATCGTCTGATTGCATTGGATAGGGAATCTTTTACAGAGAAAAGTGATACCAATATCAGCAATTTACATTGTAGGTCTGGTAGTTTTCATTCTAGAGCAATCTGATGTTGGCTTTCATATGCTGGTAATGACAGAGACTGGTAATAATATAACCAGTCACTGATGTTAAATTTTGTCAATAATTTCTACAAGAAATGTTTTCAATATTCCTCCTTTTATGTTGTCTCTTATATACAGGGAGAGTAACTGCTCGGATCTCAAGATAGAGACAGAAGTTCACGTCCAGTCATTAGTAAACGACCATAAAGCACGGGTGAGATATGCAGGCATAGATTCATTGTTGATGAATGGATGGATGGATCAATTGATTGATTGACTGGTTCTAAAATCATATATAGGCACAAAATATGGTCTTTGTCCAGATCAGAGGGACTGTCAGAATTGGCATCTGTATGAAGAGTATTATCGATTGATTGATTGGTTTGTTGGGCAGTCGGTCGGAAATGGATGATAGTGAGCGAAAATTGCAAAGTGATATTTGCTAACATATTGCCATAACTTTGTACATAGTTAAAACATCCCCAAGGAGATTTTCAAATTCAAACATTTCAATCATAAATATTGTTATAACTAAAGAAAAATTCAGAAAACTAAACCTGTTCCAT
Organism: Echinarachnius parma; assembly: GCA_037951105.1. Lineage (NCBI taxonomy): Eukaryota > Metazoa > Echinodermata > Echinoidea > Clypeasteroida > Echinarachniidae > Echinarachnius > Echinarachnius parma. The sequence continues at coordinate 106,241 of JBAMJV010002997.1, read as the reverse complement.
ACTTCTATTGTTAATAGGAATACAACAAGGTATGTGAGAACTGCTATATTTCTAAGTGAAGTTTTGTAAATTTTGATAATGTTATGTGAACAATCTTTTCAATGCCCATGAGCCACTTGGAAGGAATGCTCCCCAGAGAGTGGAGATGGTGCACACAATGTGTGCTGGTTTGAATTTTATCCTATGACCGGGGTAATTATATCATTGTAAAGTGCTTAGAGATGATTATCAATCATATTAGGCGCTATAAGTATATTTTGTATGTGATCAATTATTTTCCAGGTAAAAGATGTGGTGTCAGACCAAAGCAAGGAGTTTGCAGAGATGGTAACGAGGCAACAGGTGGAGGAGAAGAGCATGAAGGAGAACCACGTCCAGCAAAGATGCGATCTCCTCAAGAAGCTGATGGTCAGCACACAGGAGGAGCAGATCCTGCTTCTAGCAGGGAGACATGACCGGTAAGTGATGAGGGGGGGGGGAGGAGGAGGAGGGTGAGGGTGATGAAGGTGGTATTGGTGGTGGCGGAAGTGGACTATGTTGTTGATGATGATGTTGATAATGATGCCGATGATGTTGGTGATGATGATGATGATGATAATGATGATGATGATGATGATGATGATGATGTTGGTGATGATGATGATGATGATGATGATGATGCTGTTATTGGTGGTGGTGGAAGTGGATTATGTTGTTGATGATGATGTTGATAATGATGCTGATGATGTTGGTGATGATGATGATGATAATGATGATGATAGTGATGATGATGATGATGATGATGTTGTTGGTGATGATGATGATGTTGATAATGATGATGATGTGTATGTGATGATGTTGGTGATGATGATGATAATGAATATGATGATTGAGATTGTAGTGCTGAAAGAGAACCACGTCTAGCAAAGATGTGATCTTCTCAAGAAGCTGATGGTCAGCATGCGAAGGGAAAGGAAATAACAAATGATGATATTCATAATAATTTTGATAAAGAGGAGGAGGGAGATGAATGTGAGCAGGGAAAAAAGAAGATGATGGTGATGAGGCGGAGGAGGAAAAGGAGGATGAGGGAGAGGAGGAATATGAGGAGGAGGATGATGGTGATGGTGATGATGATGATGGTGATGACATCATCATTATCATTATTTAAATTAATAATACATAAAATATGATACAGTATCATCACTGAATGCTTTCCACCATTTGATATTACTCTTTTTATCAGATAAACACAACATTGTTTACATACAGTCAGAACGTATTATTCATATTTTGTTATTCCATACTCATTATTTGTGCAGAGAGATGAAAGAGCTGAAATCAAACCAGGCCAAAGACTCGATGGAGTCAACTAAAGCTGTGAGCCACGACAAGAGTGTCAAGAACAAGGCCGAGAGAGATAGGTAACGGAAATGGGGAGAATTATATGCATGTTCTCGTATTGCCATTAAAGCAAAGACAGATAATAAACATAATATGTTCATTAAATTATATTATAATTTCCTGAAAAATAGATGGAACAAAGAATACTTTTAGAAGCAAGTATTAAGAGCTTGTAGAACATTGTTATCACTGCCCATCACACATCACACTGCACCCTGTTTGGGGTGTTCATGCATGTATATATTTGATCATATTTGCTTTTATCTTAATACACAGAAGGCATTTTGCATGCAGAATAACCTACTTTGTAAGACCACTTTTTCTGTCTCCCTTTGCTAGTCGCTTTAGACAAATTTTACTGTATTGTCTGAATATATTTGTCAACATTATTAGTATGACATAGCCATCAAGTGATACTGATTTTGTTTTTACTTCCCAATTTTCATTTGGACTTGCAGGAGAGTTAGGGAGCTTCAAAGTAATAACACCAAAAAATTCCTCGAGGAGAGGAAAAGGGTAAGACTTTGTAGCGCATTTAAGATTTCTTTAAATATTTTCATTCCAGTAAAGCCAATACACAGTCACCAGGTTATAGTAAGCAAATTATTGATCTGCAGAATTTATGCAAGATATACAAATGTTATAATGAATAAAAAATTTATTGATACAAATGGTTTTAAATTAAATCACAACGTTGCTAGTTTTCTTTAAGATGAACTTTTTAGAAAAGGTATTTTGTAAATTTATGTTGTGCATATATATATACGTCTGGTATTTATTTGTGACATATTTATTTAGGGTTAGGGTGGCGGGGTTGAACAATTTCATATAATGCTTAAATGGCCACATACAGGATTTGTTTATGGACCGGTCGAGATACCACATTGGGCAAGCACCAAAGAACCGATCGATATCTGCCTAACCACTGGTCAAGATGTATGCACAATAGAGGCGATCGATATAGGCTCAGGGAAGTGTAAATCTGACCTGAGAGCGGTACATTTATTGTATACAAAATTTACAAGGGAATCCACAAACATTACTGTAATAAAATGTTAAGTATATCATTTCAGGAAAAACAGATCACAAACAAAGGTAGATCAGGCTTAGATATTTCAATGCAAGTCAATTATTTTGCACAAGAAGGACAAAATCTATAAATTTCAAGCAAATACACTAGGCTTTCCTCGGAACCAGGAGCTCGGCTCCTGTCTCCGAACACGTAAATGGTCATTTAGCTATTTATGTAAACTCCGAAAAAAATGGGTTGAGGGGATGCTTGTAATGTAGTTTAGTGCCCAGCAACAAAATAAGTGAGGTAATAAATATATACATAATTTGTCATTGTCTCTGATAGTTGAAAATTCAGCAAGACAAAGAGAAAGAGGAGGTCCAGCAAGAACACATCAAGCAGGTGGAGAAGCTACGCAAGGAGGTGCAAAAGGTCAGTCTTATAATTTCTGGCTTTATTGGCAGTTCTTTGATGCTTTTACCCCCCAAAAAAGGTTTCTTTAATATTTTTGTTACTTTTATTGATATAATGACCATTATACACTTTTCCAACACGTTCCTTACCACCTTAAATAACATTTCAGAAGTGCATACAAGAAGGGTCACCTTTGGGGCGAGACAGGAGTCTTCAATTTGACATTTAAAATATACATACAGTTCAGTTCAATGTAATTAAAGTCTATTCAATAAGTTTGCTTCAATTTAATTTTACTGCAGTTGATGAAGTTAGAAAGGAGCAGCCAGCAAGGTTTGCCTTGCTTCAAGATTGACTCTTCCACTTGGCTTTTACGCATCTATTCAATGCAAATCTATTCAATGGAATTCAATTCAGCGCAGTTAGTTTGATTCATTGAATTTCCATTGAATTTTCATTCAATTAGCTTACTTGAATGTAATTTCCTTTCAGATGATGGAGGCAGAAAACGTGTCCCTGGATGGAGCAGCCAACAAGGTTCACCTCGCGGCAAGGCCGGACTCCTCCGCATGACATTCTTCTCTTCCGTAATTCCATCACTTTGCATTGGACAATGTGAATGTAAGGCTCTCGCATCAACAGATAGAAGGACTTGTGTTGTTAAAGACTGATGGAGAAGAAAACCAAACTGTTGTCGCAAACAGAAATAAAAACAATCCGTGGATGCTGGAAGAAGAGATTAGTCTCGTTTCAGGTGGAAACTTAATGCAAATAAAAAAAGAACTTATTATGTTGCTGCAGTCGGAAAAAAAAGATAAATTATGTTGATGCAGACGGAATATGCTAGTCTCTTTTTGCATGGATGGATAAATCACTTCATACTAAATGCATTATGGATCCTTTGCAGAGAGAGAGAGAATATTTCAGTTGGAAAACCTCTCAAAGATGAAGACCTTGGAAGCAGAGGGCTTGAAAGATTGTGGACTTGTAAAAGAAACGGTGTACACCCATCTTGGAGCCATTGCCATTGTAGATGGAACACAATGAGAATGGCTGAACAACAATCGGAAAGACAGCCATCAGTCTCTAGCTCTATCTTTGGGGTTCCATCTGGTTGGATGTCAGGACAGTCTCAAGCTCTTTCTGCATGTTGCATCTGGTTGGATGTCAGGAATAACTATGTTTTAAAAAGATAGCCAACTCTGTAACTACAGTCTCAAGCTCTAAATTCCTGTCACAGGAAGTTCTATTTTTAAGAGCACCTGTGTTTTGAAGAAAGCCGAACTAGGCATGAACTCTAAACCAGTAGCCTACAGGACCCTTTTGTACCATGAGAGTGATAGCATCTAGGTGGCATGAGGTTCCAATGCGATATACATGTAATATTACAGGCATGTCATCTTTGGTCAGTGTGCACAGAGTTGTTCTTGGTCTAGTGGTCAGAGTTCTGCTCGTCGCATAAATCGACCCGGGTTCAAAACATACTTAGGATTGCGTTTCTCAGATGGTGAGGATTAAGGGTCCCAGACGTAAATAATCATAATTGATTGCATTTGTCTGTAAAAAAACTAATAGCCAACCAACCTCATGGTAATGAAGATTTATTCATGCTGTGTGCAATTTTCATGTGGGTGCTGTAGAACGACAAAGAACCAGAAGAGTGCTACCGACTTAGGATTCAAACACAAACTAGACATTTAAGGAAAAACAGTAATGCATTTTTATTGATGCGTAATTTCCTTGTTATATTGAAATTCAATGGCTTTATATTTCACTAACCTTATAGAAAGGACAATGTTTATTAGGAAACTGGTCGAACAGAAAGCTTGGGCACGAAAAGTACTACATGAACCACACTGCGCTGGTTGAATGGAGGCAACAAATGGAGTATCATGATGGTCGACTGAGATATGCTTGCTGCGACAACTTTTATACTATGATGATGCTCAAGACATTGACAGTAATATGTTGTGTAGGGGATACAACCATTATGATTAGCTGAACATATGAGTTTAGCTTCTTTTTTTTATATTGTATGAAAAATGTACCAACAGTGTGTAAAAACTTTTTATGACACTGAACCGTGTACGTGTAAAGATTGAAGATGAGTGACATCTTTTGCATGTATGTAGATGTCATTTCAGAAAACCAAAACATAAAAATTGCTAATTATGTACGTACATGTGTATATACTATAAACAAATGTATATAGATATAACTATTATTATTATTATTATTATTATATAAATGTTTATCATTCTCCTTCCTCTCTCGTTGTGACATTAGTTGTACCTTGCCCATAAAGTCTTTGCCAGTTTTTTTCATGCAAAATTGTATGTAGGTAGATTTTTGATACAGTTATATATTTATAGACATGTGGACATTCTGCAGACATCAAAGCACACACATGAAACATGGACAATTTCATGACACATTAATAACAAGGGCAGTGCTATGCATTGCTTTAGTAACAGCCTCTACCCTATTTCAATTTTGATACATCAAGCCAATTTAAATAAAATCATGAAGTGCTGCAAAATAACAATATATAAATGGATAATAGGATTTTAATCAGGATATTATAGCCTTTCATCTACATGAAGTTACAACAAAGGATGATGATGATTATTTGATGCTTTTATTTATTTGTTCCATGTCGCCTTTTTTTATTTTTCAAGACGCAACATTTATTTATTTATTTATTTTGGTATACATTTCAAACTGATCAGCAGCAGTGCTGAAAGGATCAGTGTACATTGAACATCAAAACAGTATACAGTAAATAATACAATATAGCAATTGTTACATTCAAATTCAAATGAATGGGAACATTAATGTTAAGTACAAAATTTACAAAAGTAAATCACTATAAGATTGTATGTAGTAATTCATAACTATATAAGTGATAAAAAGTAATTCATAATTAGTACTGTTCTAAATTATTAATCACCAGACAATTAATTAATTACAATATATTTATTATAAAGTAACTATACCTATCAGCTGAATACCTATTGTGAAATCATTATTATATGAGAGCAAGACTATTCTAGACATATTAATATTTCATTTGAAATTAATAAGCATAATTTAAAAATGAATAATTATGTACGTATTAATATTTAATATCAATATTTTACCAAAATTCAAGGTACCAAACTGTAAGTATATGAGTATTTGTCATATAACATAAATAAAGAAACAATCTAAGTCTACAATGTTATCATCTAAATGATCTTTTAACTATATACATGTACATGCTGCAGTAAACCCCCCCCCCCCCCCCTTTATTTGTTCAGTAGCATTTTTTTGGGGTAGGTTTGGACCAAAATTTAACTTTGTCTCAGAAAAATATACAAATTGTCCTATGTTTGTGTGAAAAACAAAGACATTTCATTCGAAAACATTCTCATCTGAGAAGATTTAAATGGAATTTATTGCCATTTAATCCTCCCTGCATGCTATCCACTTGAACCATTAGAATTAATGAGACAAAGGGGGAAAATGGACAACCCGCCTTCTAGTGGGGTTAAGTAAGCTGTGTTTTAGCATGCATAGCTTCTTAGTTATAGTATTATGTTATATTCAATTTAAGAACTGCAAAGTTATAAGATAAAAATAAAGGTCACAAAACAATGACAAGATTCCAAATGCAGTTGAAAAAAGATTTCATATAGCACATTGAATTTTACAGCTTTGCTCGCTTAACTACAGTGAAGGACCTGCTGTCTAGCAATTGTCCTTTGTTAAATGTTTGTATAGTGGGTGGGGAAGAATTTGTAGGCTTTCAGAGTTATTTTCCAAAAATTGACAGGACACCTAATTCATTGAAAAATATATGATTTTGTTTTCTTCGACCAAACCTTTCTATATATTCAGCTTCCAGAGAATTTTAGAAAGTTGACACACTGTGAATAAATTGCACCAAAGGTACTTTGATATTTGTTGTGGTGGGAAGTTTTAGCATAAAATAAACAAAGATGTTTTTTAATTATTCAGTTTTGATAAAATAATGATTGGTATACCTCAGGACGCTAAAGGTCCCATAACAAAAAAGAAGGATGGATTTCTTTTAAAAAAGAGAGAAAAAATGTACGATCTACACTAAACAAAGCAATATGACCATAGATACTTCCTAGTCCTGCACTGTAGAAGCAGTCATAAGTGGAGTAGAGACCTTCCGTGGTTCTAATTTGCACAAAAATGGTTTGTATGCAAACAAATTAGCAACATTTCCTTTTGCTTGGCTTTTGTTTTGGAATAAGCGCATAAATGTTGGTTCTGCTATGTGGCAAATGGCTGCTTAACCCTTTTGCCTATGAGAATCTATTGTGATATGTACAAAGTCTATGGGGATTTTAGAATGTCGAAAGGGAACAGGTTAAGTAGTGAGACGGAGATAATATTACCACTCTTATTGCCAACCAAAGGCCTTGCAAAAGCAAATCACATTAATAGTTTTATGCACCGACCTGATGTACCAGAAAAATAGCACAATTTGATTGAGGTGTGAGTATTGACAATGACGAGGCAATAAATAAGAATGTAAGAAGTAAATTTATTTTTAAGCACTTTTACGTAAATGAATATATATCATTCCCCTTTATTTGGTAAAGAGGTTTTTGTAAAACAAAGAAATAATTATGTCTCAATTTTTGTTTTATCTGATGGCTTGGCCAGCTTCACATGTGATTGAAGTATTTATTCATATTTTACTCTTCCTCTCAAATTTAGTGAAATGGATGTAGGTCACAAATTAAGTTTTTCTTTTTGATGCAAATTTTATTTAAATATTCTTTCACGCTTGCAAAAGAAAGTGAGCTGATTTTGTATGTAAAATGTGTTTTTTATTTCATTTGTTTTAGTTTGGAGAGTAGGATTAACTATGAATTATAAAAGGAAGACTTGTATAATAATGTTTTAAATTGGACTATGTTCGGCTAGGTTTATTTCTTTCTGTGTGTGTGGATCATTGGGTGTGTGAGATTTTGTATTTGTAGAGACATGGATATCTCTTTTCATTATTTAAGATTTTAAAAAGAAGAGGCAGTTATGAATGCACATGATTTATCACCCTCTTTGGGGATGGGGGGAGGGGGGTGGGAGGATCAGAGGTGAGGATATGTTTGTACTATCTTACTAGAAAAATACAAACATATATTTCTCATTAAAGATACTTTGGGCTTTCTTTTGATGCACCCTTTATTGTGGTCATATTTAAAATATATATTTTCTTAATTCTCTTTTGGTAAAATGTTTAATACAAAAATATCAATAATTTATCAATTTAAAAATTACTACACTTTAACTGCTCTGCTGATTTTATTGAACAAAATCTATTTTAAGATTTAAAAATTGTATCTTTCTACATTCAGAATATTATTTGGTCTATGTAGTGTGCAATTTGAAAGGAAACAAAACAAAGATAATGAAAATATATATATTTAGGTTGTTAGTGTGCATAATATCAATTCAAACTTATCTAAATCGTAGATAATGTAAATGTTAAACTGGCTCATAAGATGAGTGAGGAGATTTCTCTTATATTTTATGTGAAATCACTGAAAATGTGTGGGTCGTTTTTTAGTTTTTGTTTGTGCGTGTGTGTGTGTGTCTGTGTATGCTAGGGTGTGTTTGTATTTTGTGAAAACTATCTGAAAATGACAGTATTATGTTTGTTAAGAAATTTGTCCAAAATGTGTTGAAATCCAATGTATAACAATGACAAAAAGGATATTATATAAGCCGACTAATTCTTTCAACGTCTCAGCAAATTGCATGGTGGCAATGTGGATCATGTAATATAATGAAGGTTATAATATTGTGTTTATATAATCTACATGGTGTAGTATATACAAATATTTCTTTACAACTAGATTGATGTATAAAGTAAATGTATGATAATATTACATAGATTTGTATGTCTTTTTCAGGTTTATGCAGGTTGTGTGTTTTAGTTTTGTAACAATTTATTTGCTCAATCAGTTTTTATGTGTTTGTACCATTCTTTCTTTCTGTTGGTTATATGTGATCTTTGCACGATACTTGTAAATTGAGTCAATACAAGTGAGCATTGGGTTAGAGAATTCAAAAAGGTTGCACGTTAAGTGCAATAGCCGAAGGTATATATTTAACACGATATTCACATCCATGATATATATCGCTTGGTTAGAGCGAGAACGGTTGTAAGTATTGTTTTGTTTAATTGAGTTATACATACCATCTTGTGTAAATTTGAGCCTCCTATATGTAATGCCAAATTTATAGATAATTTTCTAACTTTGAGATTGTAATAACAAAATTATTATTTTTACAAGGCTTTTAAACGTTAATCTGTTTATCTCCAAAACACAAAAAGAGGCCTGGCTTCCATTTTGTTCTCAACCGACGATATGTACTTTTTATTAATGGTGTCTTTTTTTGTAATTGCAATCAGGATTATAGTTGTATTCTTCACTGAATGATCGGATCTGAAATGTGGCAGGTATTCTTTCTTTAGAAAATGTGTCCTATATTTAAAATATATGAACTTATTTATTATTCATTATACTAACACATTTGGATTTTATTTATTACAAATTTTTACTTAGTGCAATATTAATTTTTGATGCAAGTTCTACTAATTTAGATTAATTTTAAATTATGATCTTGTAATGGCCTCCTTATTAAATTAGCCTAATCATATTTCCAATTTTGTTGAAGACAATACCAACGTATTCAAAGTTCAGTCACACCAAAACATGTAATTTTGAGTTTTAATCTTAGTAATAGACATTTGATTGTCATTCTGCAAAGACCATGTAAAAGATCCTTGGAAAAATTACAAAATAAATAAGTATTTTCTACCTTATTACAGAGATTGTGAAATTAATGTTTTGCCACAATACTATAATCCTTTATTATATTCCAAATTCTCATAATTGTTTCATGTTATTCTTCTTAACTTACAAGGGCAACACGATATACTTGTTTTAAATGATAGTTAGCATTTTCTTAATTCATTTCCAATTATGAATGCCAAACTGTTTTATAAAAAAAAAACGTTCTAATGTATTTGTTTGTCCATTCTTGAAAAAACGTGTAACAGTACGTTAGGTGAAAAACGTGAAATGCTGCCCTTTGAATGTATTCCTTATTATTCATGCGATTGTTTTCTACCTTTAAACACACACACTTTTGGCCAATGTCCGCACTTGTATTCACGTTTAATTTGTATTTTTGTAATTTTGCCATAAGTATGATTTAACCCTTGCCACTGGGGAAACAAGTTTCTTTCCAATAAGGATGTGAATAAGGATGTGGTGGTCAAAGATGACAATTTGTTTTAAATGCCACTTTATCTTAGTTTACAAATTAAACGCAATGTTTTTATATCGAAACATCTAAATAATAAATGCTGGGGTAGTAGAAAGTAAGTTTGTATATTCTTCATAATAGAATTATGAATATGTGACACGATTGTAGATATAAGATGTGTGAAATAACTGTATTTTTTTTTTCAACTTGCCTTCCTAATATATTGCGTCAATGAGTTTAGCGTCTACAAATTTGTATAATAAAATGACCTCTATATAGGCGCTTTCAAATTAGTTGAAAAAGGTGTCAACTTCTATTATTGTTAGCCGACTGTATGTACTGTTCTTAAATTATGAATAAAGTTCTTTTTTTTCTTCTTTGTTCTATTCTATTTCTCTTTATCGTACTGAAGGTCAGACTGTGACCAAAGAAGAGCTAAATAAAAAAAAAGTGGAATACCATTCAACCTTGAGAAATGAACCAAAGCCTCTTCTTGTTTTCATTTAGTGTGATTTCTGTTGATTTGATTTGATTTTGGGGTTCTTCTGTAAGCCAAAGTGGAATACCATTTAACCTTTGACTGTATACATATTGATGATTTGGATGTGGTGTGGCCAGATTGGTAGAGCGCATGCTTTCCAATCGTAAGATCCCGAGTTCAAACCCTGCCCACCCCATTTGTCCTTCAGCAAGACAACTTATTCACAATCGCTGCTCTCTACCCAGGTGTATAAATGGGGACCTGGTAGGAGGTGAAAGCCTTAATGTGAAGGATCTTCTCGATGCCCATGAGCTGCTTGGAAGGAATGCTCCCCAGGGAGTGGACATGGTGCACACAATGTGTGCTGGTTTGCATTGTATTCTATGGCCGGGGTTATAATAGTGTAAAGCTCTTAGAGATGATATTGTAAAACATTAGGTGCTATGTATTGGAACCTATTATCATTTTTATCAAAAATTGAATAATTATTGTTCTAATATAAATAAGCTAAGGTATAGATTTAAAAACATTACCATCTTTCTATTGTGGGAATCGCTCGTGAATTTGACTTGGGGTTTATGTTGTGATGTGTTGTATGATAGGACATTTATACAAATTAGTTACATTTACATGTACCTATACAACAGCGCTTTAGGCTGTGGTCACACAGTGCTTGCGATTGGTTGTCATGAGCTGCAATGGGTTGATTTTTTAATGTGCATATAACAGGCGGATATTGTCAAACTAAAGCATAACCCTGTTGTACATAACATTTTCACTGCAGCTCCGTACTGCAGCTATACAAAATCAACCCTTCACAGCATGACCGCACAGGCTTAGATAATAAGTGCAAAGGTTATTATTTTGACTTTTTCGCTCGCATTCCATTGTGACGTTTGGTTATTTTGGACATGATCTGCCCTTCATAACTTCCATTGTCTTGTTGCAGGCTGTTGCAGGTGATCGCAAGCATCGTGTGACCACAGCCTTACATCGACTCCAGACAAATACATGGAGCAGAATACAAGTAAACTTGTGATGTACTGAAAGGTTAAGATTTATTTCAAGTAGCTTAATATAAGTATAAAAAGTACATAATCATACTAGATTTGTTTTTTGATCTCTTCAAATACTACACTTCAGATTCATTAACTATATAATATGTAGCTTTATGGCTTTCAAATTATATTTGTAATATCATACTTCCATCTTTTTATTATTCATAATTGTCCGATTTCTATCAAAAAACCTTGGTAGAATTTCATGAACACATAACACTTCAGAAATGCATTTAGTAACGAGTGAAAGAAATCACTTTTAGTAATTAATTCCACAAAAATACAGGAAACTATATCTGCATAGATTATGATAAATGATCAGTATTTATTTGAATACTTGAAATTATTAGGAATGATAATAGGACGAAGTTAGCATAATGGCTGTTGATTGGATAGTAAATGTTGTGTTCTCTAGTTATTCTTTCAAAATTCTGTGACGTCAGCTAGCGTATTGGCTGCTGATTGGATGGTGAATGCTAGTATGGCCATCTGCTCTCTCACTGTATTCCAGCGGCCTTCCTGGTCGGGATCATTGTCGATCCCGTAGAGGGAGTCGACCACGGCAGGAAATGCAGTGCCAGGATACCTGCCCGGTGAGAAGATCACGTGCCTGAACAATAACAAAAACAACAAAACAGACACATGAATAAATCAACAAGAAATTAAATTGAGGAACAACAGTCTTGTTGTTATTGGATTACTCTCGATTCTGTAGCGGGATTCGACCCAATAAACAATAACAAAAAACAAACGGACACGTGAATTAATACAAAAATATATGAATAAATGACAACAGTCTTCTTGGTCAGTTTGGTTGGAATATTGTTGATCCTGTTGAGGGAGTCGAGCACGGAAGGGACTTTGAAGAGCAGGAAATATCTGTTTGGTGAGAACTACGTGACTAAATAAAGAAACAATCAACACAATAAATCAACAATAATCAACAATTAATCAATTAATTCAACCTTTCAGATTAAAACTATATTGACAACTGCATACAATACTACCGTAATTTGTTTTCAAATCATGCCATAAGTGACTTTGCAGTCCTCGGCACATCAGAAATTATATTTTTTGCAAGATAAATCTTGTACTCCAGGCACAAGTATTTAACATGTGCAGATTATTCCATCCCATAGCTCATCACATGGCTTCGCAAAAGACCGTATAATATATTTATCAGTTATTTTCAGACTTATTTCGTGAACACGTTTCATTTAATTTGTTGATTCGCTGTTGTTATAGTTGTGCTGAACTGATTCACAGAATGTTGTCATAGATTATACATGTTTTAAAATACATTCTACATACCTTTCCCATTTTCTATTTGGTAGTCCCGCTGGGTCGATAAAGGCTCGTTCGAGTTGAATCATCTGATCATTTACAATTCTCACCGCAATAGCGCTGTTGGGAATGTCAAAATGTGATAAAATATACTTATAGTATGTATGTAGTACGTATGATTCCTGTTTTACATCGAAATTATAAGGATGAGTCTGAATTGTTAGGTGAAAACTGGCATCCTGATCCAACTGAAACCCAAGAGTAACGGGTACATGGTAGGGTGATGCAGCAATATTGCTCCTGCCTGGACCACCTTTACAGGTGTTTCCCTTAAGACAGGGTTTCAGAAGGTTGCAAGGTGAGAAACAAATGACTACGTTGAAACGGCAAATTACATGTATAATGTGTTCATTTTAATTAACTTGTATTGTACAAAGCGACGATGAATAATAGTACTCCTGCTTCTACGGCGCTTAAAATGGTTATATCAAGCGCTGTGTATATGTTATCTACTATCATTATTTAATAGAACATCAGGGGCAAAAAATGTCCACAGTGCCGCAAGCCCGCAACTTACTCCTGTTCGTTGACGTCAGTGAGTCTGGTCTCGAAGTCTTCGGCTGCAGCAGTGAAGTTACTCAGTGCTGAATCCAGGAACTCTGAAACAATCAAGATTGTTGGGTGAACATGCTATAAATTGTTTTAAATAATATTGTTGAGATGGCTTTAAAGGGACTTAGTAACATTGTCCAAATCCTCAAAATAAAATTTTAATTCTAGCAGTTCCATCATACCTTGTTGTATTCGTATTAACAATAAAATCATGGGACCGGTTTCGGTTTTTCAAATTTCCCTTTCATTACAAAGATATGTACAATTGAAGTATTCAGATAAGAAAAACTCCCCCGGAGTTTTTCTTACCGTGTACAAAGTGAGTGCAGTGAGTCAGTGAATATCACTTTGCATTTTCGCTCATTACTTGGCCATGCAATGTCCATTTGACTTGAAATTTTCACACAATACCCTGTGGACATATGAGATAACAACAATATACATTGCATCAACCCTTCATCAGTTTTTGCACATGTCAACAAAGTTACTAGATCCCTTTAATATCTTTGTATGGTATTTCCTAATGCTGAGGTGAGTTGAAATATGTGATATTGCCATGTATATAGTCCAATATTTACTAGATACAGGATAGATAAATAGCAGTGAATAGGTTTGAAGAGGTGTATTCTTAGACTTATCTCATGCTTGGAATTCCTTTATTATTAGAAGATTTGCATAATACGATACCTTGTGTCACCATTTCTAAATTAAAAGCACGTCCGTCCTCCCACCTGGTATTTTTTCATTTAGTCTGCTTTAAAATATGAATATTTTGGTATCTGCTATACCTGTTCTCTAACAGTACAACATACAACTTGAAAAGCTTGTCCAACATAGCAGACTTGATTGTTAATATTGACGTGTATTTTTAGGATTTTTGTATATGGAATATATCTATATATAACGTCATCCGACCTTTGCGAAGTTGTTTGAAATTCTAGTGTCATGGACATACCGAATGTAACGTTTTGTTGGGACATCTTCTCCCCATACTGCGACTTCAGACCATCGACGTGCGCAATTAGACTCGTGGCATAATCCACACAGCTGAACGGAAGAACCACGGACTCCGCGAGATCTCGCGAGAATTCCGTGATGACGCGCGACATGGCCATATGGCGCCAAAAGTTTTGGTCGAGGAAGGCTTTGACGTAGTAAAAGTTCTCGTACACCGAGTGGTAGACCGGGTAGGTCGACAGTCCGAGCCTCTGTGTGGAATTAATTGATACAATTGGTACATGTAATGGCAATAGTTATGCTGAAAATTAAATTCACATCATGCCTATGCTAATTTCTCTGTGCTAATCATATAACAATGTCAGCAAAAACCATATGACAATAATGATAATTGATGGAGCCAACTTATTGTTGGTAGAACAGTACGAAAACTACATTCAACTGAGACTACGTTTAGAGAATGTATCGTTCGAATGAGACATTAAAGGGGACCACCGGGCAAAGGACAACACATTATTATATGTTTTGGTACCGTTTTGTGATATCAAATAGATACCCTACATTTTGCAAAGGGTCGTGTAATTCATAAACAAAGGAATTAATGTCCACCACTTACGGAACCACTGCTATTTCCTGGTTCCATACGGGCCAAGCATTTGCGAGTGCGCCAATGCTTTTCACGCGTACGTCAATAGAATCCCGGATGATTTCTTCGCTCTGCACACATGTAATAGTCTTCGCATTCAGACCGCATGAACGCATGGTTGAGAATGGTGATGCGTTTCCAATTATATATTTTTTTCTGAAAACATATTTTTGTGAACTGTTTGAAGGAATGGTATACTAAAGATGTTACCTTTCTATAATGAGAATATTATTTGTGGGTGGTGGTACCCTTTAAAACATAACTTGTGATGTAACATTGTTGCTTGGTGAATATATTCATTACATTACTGATTACTCAATATATGTGATATTATTAAAAGCGCATGTGCCAAGGTTTGTTTATTTTGTTGTTAATTAGTTTTGTTTGTTTGTTTGTTTGTTGTTGTTTGTTTTTGGATTTATGCATGCATATGCACTGGTATAAGGATTTGCGAACTGTGCAATGGTTTATGGTTAGTTTACAAGAACCTTTCAGCAATGAGTCATACTTTTTTCTTCTCATCCTAACATCTTTTTGAATCCTTGTCATAAGGGAAACACCTGTACGGGGGGGGGGGGGATCAGAGCAAACTCAAACTGGACTCAAACATGCTCATGATTGTGTATGTGTGTATGTTTTTGTGCGTGCGTGTGTGTGTGTGTGTGTGTGTGTGTGTGTGCGTGTGCGTGTGCGTGTGCGTGTGCGTGTGCGTGTGCGTGTGCGTGTGCGTGTGCGTGTGCGTGTGTGCGTGTGCGTGTTCGTGTGCGTGTGTGCGTGTGCGTGTGTGTGAGTTTAACCCTACATAAACAAGAACACTGCCATATAAAATGAATTGCCAATAATTAAATGTGTATAAAAAATGATTGCAGATATATGTCTATCAATACCAGGGGGAAATATGATATCTAAAGAAAAAACTTACAATATCATAAACATACAGCAGATCGGTGCAGGGGACTCCAATTCGATACATGAAGGGGGTATAGTCGCTACTCGCACCTAAAACTGCAACGCTGCATCATATGAAAAATAAAACATACTAAGTTATCTTAATCACAACAAATTTTGTCAGAGAGTATTATCTACGTCAATTATTTCTCAAATATATTTTGAAAAAAGGCGAATGTAGAGTATCAAGTTTAAAAATTAAAGTTTATAACATGTATTTTATGGAAAATCTACAGACTAAAACAAGTTGATGCTTATATTGAATTGTATTCGAGGTAAGCATTTTCGTTAGGAAAATAAAATGGTAACGATGTTTAATTCCTGTTGCCTTTTGGAATAATGATTCAAATCCATATTTATATTCAACAATTATTTTCCAGATACTAAATAGCGATCATCCGAATATATGATAAACAAATTTGCGATGAACTGTAATATAATTATATTCCCTTTTCACGTACTATGGAAGACCCCCAGGGCCTGGGATCCGTTCCAGCCATACGTCGTAAACCGTACGTTCCTGCGTTTCACCATCTGGAACCTGCACGATGAACAAACAGTCAATATTTTCCTTAGGGTATTTTTTATGAGGTTAAAGTGTAATACAAAAGCGATTTTTTTTTTTTTTGTTCGTGTTGATAATCATAATCGATATTCGTTTTAAGTATACTGGAGATAAGTAAATTATAGTTGCATATCGAATTGATTTGTAATGGGAAAATAATCTTTTATGTTAGTTATATTATATGGAATTTAAAATAAATGTACTTTATTTACACGTCATTGTTGCATTGATGTACATGTTTCTGTTGTTTTGTCTACCTGACTCTTGTCATTTTGAAATGTTTAATTTGTTTCATTTTTTTTTTACAGCGAACCTGGGTTTCTGTTTCCATCTTGTATTATTCTGTTTTGAACTTAATAAAGATGATACATATATATATACTTGTTTCATATCGGTTTGAATTTTTAACATCTACAGTTATCACATTCAAAGGCAAGGAAAACATTATGCGGGCTCATTATATCAGGTATAATGACATAGGCTTTCGAGACTATAATGGAATGGAAGTTTATTTTTGGTGGATCAATTAGAATATGTTAAAGTGCACACAAATCTATTGTTTGCTATATTTGCATATTAATATCAATATTCAATAATACAAAATGTTAACCTTTTTTGCTGCCTCGAAGAGTGCCTGTTGAAGGAGTGGCGTTGCCCTGGCCACGAACGACCAGTTGCCCACCACGGCACTGTCCGTATTGATGTAAGCCACCGCCCTGTCTCCGAGAACCTTCTGATATTCCTACAATATATATATTTTAAAAATAATAACAAGCGGGATTAGCCAGCGTCAACAAGGAGGATGCAAAATGGGTGCAAGTGAAATAAGCTAAAATTAACGTCATAATCCACTAGTGCCAGCTTAGTTACAAGCCAAAGTTTAATTGCAATGTTTCGATGAACAAAACGATATAATATTCTATGGTATACAATGTCATAATTTTGGTATTATTTTATAGATTTTCATTGTTACTGGGAGAAATCTGTACCCAAAAAACAACGAATTAATTACCTCAACAAATTCGGTCGAGCCAAGGAGGCCGTACTCCTCGGCTCCCCAGCTGCAGAACATCACAGAACGACGCGGACGCCAGCCTTTGTTATACAAAACGGTTTGAGAGTGATTAATATATTATATGAATAAAACATATAATGGCCGATATTTTAATAAATGTATCAACTTAAACTAGACTTGGAAAAAAAAAAATTGTCTGTATTGTACAATTACAATTAATACTTATGATGCATCCGTGTAAACATTCTGCAGTCAAAATACACATTCATATTGGCTAGAACTACCGTGATGGCCAATGGCAGCTCACAAGGATATCACGTGATAGTAACCAGTTAAAACAGTTCACACATGTGAAATTTAACAATCACATTAATGGTTGTCATTTATTTTGTTTATTTCTGGTCATTTTCGTCTATGTTTGAATAAAAATAACGTATAACGGCAGTCTTATAATGTCTCATCCTAGTTTGATGTGGATATATTATTATGTTTTTTTGCTGTTTTTCTGCGTAAATGGAGCGAATAAGAACGACTTCTTGGTTAATACAATTATATATGCACAATTAACGCAATCCATTAATAAATTAATATAATAACAAACGGATAACTGTATGTTTAACAATGACATAACATCTGGCGTCATCTAAGTTAGATGTATACATACATTCTCTTTTTTTTAATGTTTTTTATTTTGCCTAACATTTTAAAGAATCAGACTGGATTAATTATAATCATAATTATACCCGTTTTGAGCATCTGGTTGTAGACCCGGGCGCTCTCCATCATGACAGCGGTCCCACTGGACGGGTCCACGGCCCCAAACACCCACGCATCACGGTGGTTGCCGACCAGCACATACCGATCTGGAAATAATATCAATTACTATACAATTATTATGCCTTCAACAGATATTCCAAGAAAGGTCAATTTGACCACTATTCTATACGTGTATAATGACGCATACCGATATGGTTGGTGACCATCACCGACCGATCTGAATATCGTTATCATCATTTAGCGTGCATCATCTTATAATTATTATCACCGTCATCTTCGTAATCATTACCGTTGCCATTTCCATGATCGTCATGAGAATTATTGCATCACAAATATGGTCGCTTTCATCATCATCATCATAGTCAGCATTGTCGCCGTCATCATCATTATTATGAACACCACCATCATTATCATCAGCTCATTACAGTCTCGTAGCTAGGGGGTGGGGGGAGGGGGGGGGGGGATGCGTTTGGTGCGTACCGCATCCTCCCCCCCCCCCCCCCCCCCCCCCCATTCAGAAAGATCCACTTTTTATCGGTCTCGACTATCTATAACAGTGGTCTCGGGCAGCGATCAATATTGTTGACGCCCCCTTAGCTCCCATCCTCGTGCCACTAATGATAACTATCTCAGTTACAATAAATTGTCTTTCATTGAAGAAAAAAAAGAGCACTAACCTGGTTCGACGGCTCCATTGATGACTCCGATGACGTCATACGTGGTTCGAATCTCCCGTGACGTGTGGATGTTCATCTTTACCTTCCTGTCACGTGATCGAAAAGGGTATAATTAGTACACACCATTATTCTCCTTGAAAACTTTACAATAGTTATTTTGATCGTACAAGGTCAACATTTATATTTGTATAATACTACACAATTTTATTTTATTTTTAAGAATGCAGTTTTGAATAAATGGCTGTTGAGTGTTGACAATACTGCATTTTGATTGGTGGATGCTTGCCTCTAGTTGTAGGCCTGTATACCAATATCTCTTTGCCTATTTCCCATTCATTTATTAATGTTATCACGTCGAATATTTTGAAACCTCATACCAGTAATGAATGGTTACAGTCCGTTATTCCGAAGGTTCGTTATTCCGAAGGTTCAGTTATTCCGAAGGTTCGTTATTCCGAAGGTTCGTTATTCCGAAGGTTCGTTATTCCGAAGGTTCGTTATTCCGAAGGTTCGTTATTCCGAAGGTTCGTTGATCCGAAAATAAAATCGGGTTCGTAATTCCGAAAATTAAATCGGCCTTGTTATAATGCTATAGTTTGTGTTTTGTTTATTTAATTTACAGCCTGCATTAAGCATACCCCTCCCCCTTTCCCTCCCTTGGCCAGACCAATCAAACATTTAAGTTTATTTTATCTCTTTATATGAAATTATAGCATTATAACAAACCCAAATTCATTTTCGGATTAACGAACCCGATTTCATTTTAGGAATAGCGAACCTTCGGAATAACGAACCCTCGGAATAACGGACCTTCGGAATAACGAACCTTCGGAATAACGAACCCGATTTCATTTTAGGAATAGCGAACCTTCGGAATAACGAACCTTCGGAATAACGAACCTTCGGAATAATGCAACAAATGTTCGGATAACGAACCCTATTTCATTTTCGGATTAACGAACACTCAGGTATAGGAAATTTGCGTGTTCGGAATAACGAACCTTCGGAATAACGAACCTTCGGAATAACGAACCGCACCCTAATGAATTACCTTAATTTATTAACTATTATGAATTAAGTTGGTTCATTTTAGTAATCCTTTTGGTCAACAACAAGAAAACAAACTAGTTCAATTTTTAACAGGAACATAACCACCCATATGTATGTTTTTGACAGACCCATGAACACATGATATGATATACAAATACGATGAGTATTCACGATTCAAATACATAATTTCTCCAAAAAAATGTCTGCACTTTTTGTTGATTACTAAATTACATCTAATTAGATAATTTGTTCAAGGATGTTGGTTTCGTTTAACGATTCCGTTTTTTCTCTCCTCACTTTTGTCAAATATATATCGGTGCCAGAAAACATGAAAATAGGCTCATAACACCTATAGCCTGACTGCCTGAGTAAGAGATCGTCAATAATAAATCATATCGTTTGACCGACCTGTTCGGATTGACGAATCCCGGTCCGTAGCGGTATGTTATCGGCAGGTTTCCGGCCCAGCTCGCTTCTACTTCATCTCCACCAAGCTCACTGGTAAGAAAAGCAAAACTATTTCATAACCAAACTCATGTTTCATCTAATTTATATAGGCCTACACACACTCATTAAAAATTAATTAAACAAAATTAAACAGGAAATTAACTATAAACATTTCAAAATTTGATTGGTGTTATAATCTGTGTTTTGTTAATCATTTATGTTTTGTTTTTGTTGTTTTAGTATTGCTTAAAATAAAACAACATTACATTGTATAGATGATATTATGAAGAACTGTGAGTTTGCTTTATGGTCAAGATAAGAGTCAGGCCGGCGTAATGACAAACATAGTTCTATATGGGTAAATCTTATTGCGATAAGTATCGATCTGTGTATATGAGTCGGAGGAGGGTGGCTAGGGGGCTGCAGTCCCCCTTCCCCTGGAGTTTGGGAAACGGCCATATTCAGGTATAAAGCACCTCACATTCGTCATGTTCGGGTAAAATAATATTATATTCGGGCAAACCCATGTCAAATTCGGGCAAACGGGTTGGATAATTATTCGGGTAAAATAGCTCAGCCCCCCCTGAAAAAAATGTCCCCCTACGCCTATACAAGGATCACCCTATTAATTTATTTCAATTATACAAGAGAGTCGTAGTACCTAGTATGTCTTTTCGATAGTCATGTGCTGTACGTATATATTTAAAATCAGTCAATTAACACTGTTGTTCTTATATATTGTATGGTGAAGAATGACACTTCTGGCACTAAAATATAATTAAAGTGGTAGTTCAGTTTTGGTTAAGAGGGCGTTAAGAGAAGTAATGAAACATTTAAAAGAAGAAACAATGTCAATGACAGAATCAACTTTGTTTTATCAAAATCGGTTTAGAAGCAGCTGAAATATACATGCATCTATCTGATTAGAATAAATGTGGGGGCCAACTTTTATCAAATTAATATTTAAAGAAAATATTATAAATCCTACACATTTCTGACAATTTTCCAATTTTTTTAAATTTTTATAATCTCTTTATTAGATAATTATTTTTTCCCAAACATCACATTCACATATTTTTATTTAAGAAAGGTTGAAACTTGAGGTATCTGGAAACAGCCCTGTTACTAAGCCGTGTATATGTTTTCTACCATTCAAGTGTCATTGAATTATAACTGTTAGTTTTAATGATAACTGACAAGATTAGTTAATAAAAATATATTTGACCAAAACTGTACTATCCCTTTAATGTTTTGATTATTTTTGCAATGTTATTATAATGTTCTGTTTTATTCTTATTTTTTACAACTACCCAGCTAGCCACCTGACGTCGTGCCGATGTCATAAGTTGTTGGCCAGATGTCGGCTTATCGCGGTTGGCTCGAGGTTAAAATGTCCGCCAGCCCAACATCGTAACCACGTCATTTTGTGATACGTAAATTTCTGGCAATGGCCCAACATCAACTCATGACATTGGACCAACATAACATTATGATGTGGGCGCGAGGTTAAAATGTCCGCTAGCCTAACATTGTCCCAACATCATTTTGTGATGTCGGGCAAATGTCAATTTCCGACAATGGCCCAACACCAAATCCTGACATAGGACAGATATCAAATTCTGATGTGGGCTCGACGTTAAAATGTCCGCCAGCCCAACATCGTAACCACGTCATTTTGTGATACGTCAATTTCTGACAATGGCCCAACATCAACTCATGACATTGGACCAACATAACATTATGATGTGGGCGCGAGGTTAAAATGTCCGCTAGCCTAACATTGTCCCAACATCATTTTGTGATGTCGGGCAAATGTCAATTTCCGACAATGGCCCAACACCAAATCCTGACATAGGACAGATATCAAATTCTGATGTGGGCTCGACGTTAAAATGTCCGCCAGCCCAACATCGTCACCACGTCATTTTGTGATACGTCAATTTCTGACAATGGCCCAACATCAACTCATGACATTGGACCAACATAACATTATGATGTGGGCGCGAGGTTAAAATGTCCGCTAGCCTAACATTGTCCCAACATCATTTTGTGATGTCGGGCAAATGTCAATTTCCGACAATGGCCCAACACCAAATCCTGACATAGGACAGATATCAAATTCTGATGTGGGCTCGACGTTAAAATGTCCGCCAGCCCAACATCGTCACCACGTCATTATGTGATACGTCAATTTCTGACAATGGCCCAACATCAACTCATGACATTGGACCAACATAACATTTTGATATGGGCGCGAGGTTAAAATGTCCACTAGCCCAACATTGTCACAACATCATTCTGTGATGTTGGCCCAATGTCAATTTCCCGCCAATGGCCCAATATCAAATCCTGACGTTGGGCCAACATCAAATTCTGACGTTGGCCCGACATTACAATGTCCGCCAGCCCGACATTAGCCCAACGTTATTTTTTATTGTTGGCCCAATATCAAATCTTGACGTTCGCCCGACGTTTGATGCTGGACCAACATCAAAATTTGACAATGGCCCAATGTCATTAATATGACATCTCCAATAAGAGGTCGACCTAATATAGCGCCGATGTTGGGACTGGTATCAATTTAAGAGGTCGCTACCCAGCTAGCCACCTGACGTTGTGCCAGCATTGGGCCAATGTAAAAAGTCGTTTTAAGACGACGTTGGGCCTATATTAAAAATCCGACGTCGCCGCGACGTAAAAATGTCCGCCAGCCCAACATCAGCGCGGCGTTTTTGTTTTTTTAATGCTGGCCAAACGTCATTTTGCGATTTCGACCCAACATCAATTATTCAGTCAGTGGTCAGTCATGGTTGTGAAATTAATGTCGGGACAGTGTTAGTAATGAGACAAGAATAGGACATCTCAATTTTTACGTCAAACCGAAATCCTACGACGTCAGAATGGGCAGCAGTGAATCAAGTCGGCTAATAGTCATTAAGTTGATGTTGAGCCGATGTCAATGATCCGACATGAATATGACATCTCAATGATGACGTCAATGCGATATCCTGCCGATGTCAGAACTGACAGCAATGAAACAAGTCGGCAAATGATCATAAAAGTGATGTTGCGCCGATGTCAATAGTCGGACATGAATATGCCATCTCCAATATGACGTCGGGCTAATATCGCGCCGATGTCGGAAAAGATAGCAATTAAGGAGGTCGGTAAGTGGTAGTAAAATTGATATCGGTCCGATGTTATTAATTAGACATGAATGTGATAAATATGTCAGGCTGATGTAAGAACTTGCAGCAATGAAACAACTCGGCAAATGGTCATTTAATTGATGTTGTGCCGAAGTCAATGATTAGACATGAATATGACATCTCAATGATGACGCCATAGCGATATCCTGCCGATGTCAGAACTGGCAGCAATGAAACAAGCCGGCAAATGGTCGCCAGTTCCGACATCGGTACAACATTGACCCAACGTCATATTTGAGCTGTCATATTTATGTATATTTAATAACATAAGCCCAACATCAATTTTGCAATCTTTGACTGACCTCTTAATTTGCTACCAGTTCCAACATCTGCGCGATATTAGCCCGACGTCATATTTGAGATCTCTTATTCATGTCGGATTAATGACATCGGCACAACATCAGTTTAATGACCATTTGCCGACTTGTTTAATTGCTGTCAGTTCTGACATCGGCAGGATATCGCTTTGGCGTCATCATATAGAGATGTCATATCGAGGTCCAAATAATAACATTGGCCAGACATCAATTTCACAACCATGTACCGACCTCTTAAATTGCTACCAGATACAACATCATCACAATATCGGACTGACGTCATGGTAGAGATGTCATATTTATGTAGGAGTAATGACATCCGCCCGACATCTATTTCACAACCTTTTACCCACCTTTAAAATTTCGTAAAGTTCCGACATCTGTTCGGTATAGGCCCAAAGTCATATTTTGGATGTCATATTTATGTCTAATTAATAACTGTGACCCGACATCAATTTCACAGCATTTTACCGACCTCTTAAATTACTACCAGTTCCAACATCGGGGCGATAGAAGGCCGATTTTATATTTGAGATGTCATATTCATGTCGAATTATTGACATCGGCACAACATCCATTTAATGACTATTTAATGATTAGTTTCATTGGTGCTATTTATGACATCGGCAGGATATCGCTTTGGCGTCATAATTGAGATGTCATATGGATGTCCAATAAAACTCATTGGTCCGACATCAATGTTACAACCATTTACCGACCTCTTTAATTGCTACCAGTTCCAACATCGGCGCGAAATTATCCCGACGTCATATTGGAGATGACATATTCATGTCAGAATATTGACATCGGCTGAACATCGATTTGATGACTATTTGCCGACTCGTGTCATTGCTGCCAATTCTGACATCGGCGCGATATCGGCTTGACGTCATATTTGTGATGTCATATTGATGTCCAATTAATAACATCCGTCCGACATCAATTCCACATTCAACCATTTACCGACCTCTTAAAATGATATATTCCGACATCGGTACAACATTGGCCCAACGTCATATTTGAGATGTCATATTCATGTTGGTTTATTGACATCGGCCCAACATTAATATTACAGCCCTCTATCAAGCTCTTAAATTGGTACCAGTTTCGGCATTGGTGCGATTTTAGCGCGACGTTTTATTTGAGACGTATTTTTTTCGTCAACTTAATGACATCGGCACGACATTCAACTACAACCATTTTCCGACTTATTTCATTTCCAAAACCTCCAACTTAAATTCGACGTTGGCGTAATGTTGGCGCGACGTCTGTTTGCCGACCGCGATCTTGCCGACGACCTGCCGACACCGGTCCGACGTCAGTTAGCTAGCTGGGTACTTATATTTTTGTTAACTTGCTTTGAGAATCTATACTGAATTGAATTTCGTTTAATCGATTACAAACATTAGTAATTCAAAAGTAAAAAAAAAAAGAAGTATTGCTATCGGGAAATTCATGATCGATTATAAGCGATCGTAAGTGAAATGAAAATTTTCGATTTTTGGAATTATTTATATAAAAAAATATACTTTTGTCATGTCCTTGCTGCTGTATATAATTTAGAAGGATATATACGAATATAAATAACACCTTAAATAGTGTTATGAATATGATTTGAAGGTGGATTATTTCAAATTCAACGCTCTACAAATACTAACTATTACAAAACATACATGCTAAGAAGAGGTGTATATATAGTATACCGATTGCGACCTATGTTTGTAGGACGATAGGATGATAGGTTTAGGAGTAGGCAATAGGTATAGGAATAGGATATTTATAGAATTATGATTGATTTATTTATGAATTTATGAATGAATGTGTGTAAAGGTTAAACAAAATGCATGGATCGGACGTGGAATCTATGCATGTTTTCCAATTTCTTTTTACGTTTTTGATGTTGGTCCTACGTTGGCCATTTGACATTGGGCCATTGTCAAATGTTGATGTTGGTCCAGCATCAGAAAATGACGTTGGGCCAATGTTGGGTTAGCGGACATTCAACCGTCGGGCGAACGTCAAGATTTGATGTTGGGCCAACATCAAGATTTGATGTTGGGCCAACAATAAAAAATAACGTTGGGCTAATGTCG